>BDJD01000064.1:13046-87536 GCA_002564525.1 Rosa multiflora | reverse complement strand
ACTGCCAAGATAACTAAAAACTAATGTCAATGGACAAGTCAATGTAAATCTAAAGAAAATGGTTATGTCACTGTACATGTAACTATTAAAAACCTGTAGACACAAAGAATACTGAAGAATTTATAAAAGAAGAAAGCAAATACACTGTCTCATAGTAAAAAAAAATTCCAATGAGTAAGCATTTCTTATCATTTATTGAAAAAAATGAAAAATAAAAAAAAATTTCAAACTGTATTGGAGTCACTTGCTATGTCACTTGCCGTGTCACTGTTAAAGGCATGTAAGCAGAATCGAATCTATATCAGAGCTGTACAACTCTTTATGTTGTGACCATCACATTTTTCGCACCTACCACACTTGATCACCCTAGTTTTCTCGCTCATTTTTCTGAACCTCTTCTTTCTAGGCCTTCCCAGTGGTCTTCTAGTCAAAGGCGGCTGCAATATCACCGTATCTCTACCAAAATCATGCACTTGCTTCGAAATAGAGGGAAGAAGATTAATTGAGAAAGAATAAGTTTCTCGATATTTCTCCACCTTGTACAGCTCATTGACATACAAATACGGGGAAGAACCATGTTGTTGGATCACTACAAGGGCATGGGAACATGGGAAGCCATACAGCTGCCATTCTCCACACGAACAAAAGCGAGTTTCCAAATTTACCATGCTATTGTACTTCTGGCAGTGAACTTCATACACATAGGTATCAGACCTGCTCACTCTCCAATGCATTCCGACTTCCAAATTCTCCTTCAGCTTCTTTTCAATCACCAGGCACAACTCAGAGAACCATTCCTGAGCATCCTACTTCCGAGCAGCAATTGAAGCCATGGACTTCACTCTAATCCCATCGTTAATATCAAGAATAGGAAGACTCTTCAAAGGCAACACCCAACTATTGAAAGACTCAGCCAAGTTATTAGTCATTTCACCAAATCTTTCGCCGTTAAAGTAAGCCATACACCAGTTCTCCTTGGGGAGATCCTCCAGAAATTGAGCAACTATGTAGCCGCCTTCACTCCTCAAGATTTCCATGTTGAACTCATACATCTCCGGTGTGCGAGAATAAGCACAACACATAAACAAGTGAGGAATCTGATCCTTAAGGTAAGAACTAGCTGGAAATTTGTCAGAAAGGTTAGCCATTAGATGTCTAAAACAAAACCCATGTGGATTATTGGGAAACACCCTAGGGAAAGCACTAACAAGTCCAACATGACGATCAGAAATAAACGTCACCCTCCTCATAGGGTGTTTTGCAAACTCTTCAGCCAAAACCTCAAGAAAAAAATCTAAATTACTCTCTGTTAATGTTTGGATCCGTTGGGGATCTAATTAACGTAAAGAAAGAGATAGAGAGATTGACACGAGATGTATAGTGGTTCATCTCCCGCCTTAACGGGAAACTACGTCCACTTGAATGTTACACTAGTGTGTTGAGCCTTGCGGCCCAAGGGGATTACAAAAGATGTAATGGGATTCGATTTAAGTGGGAGGAGGCATTCCTTTTATAAGTGAAGGAAGCCATCTCCTTCACATTTTCTTAGATGTGGGATGCAAAACCACTATTCTACTCTAGAAAGCATGTTTGTGAAGGCAACTTTGCAAGGCCGGGAAGGTGGCTTCCCGGCGACGGTTTTGCCACTTCCGGATACCGTAGCGTAGCTTGAACATAGGGCTACAAGATGCAAGTAGCGGTTGGATCACACGAGGGTGTTGTTTATGCTTGGTGAGGTAGCAAACTAGCCTTGCTAGTAGAGGTATCTACAAGTCCCCGAGTAAGAGGAGCTTCTTGGTTGAGGAGTTATAATCATGAAGTCATCAAGCATAAACAATGTCCGAGAGGCGCCTAGCCCCTACAAGTCCCCTAGCTCCGTAACCAAGAAGGGACTCCTTTAACCTACACAATGAGACAAAAATGCGCATATGTAGAATGCTTGTTGTATTGGTTACCGTTCGTATTAATGGAATGCGAAAAGAATTCGATTTGTAGCGAACAACAAATGGTAAAAGAATTCAATATTCCATTAATGTGTATGGATATGTAAAATATTGGTAGTTGTATATGTGGATCTTATGGCCATATAACACGCACAATAGATAGTGGCAAGTGTAATGGATGTCCAAAGTAATTTTGTGGGAGTAGTCCCGGTGACATAGAATGAAGCGTTTGTGAACTTGGGCCTTAAGTAAAACATGTTGGACATGATCGAGCAAGTTGGGTGTAGTTGAGTGTGTAGGCGTTGTGCGAGCATGCGAGGCGTGGCCCAAGCGCAAGTCGTGGCCATACTCGATACCCAAGCGAGTCGTAACCCGAACAAGTTGTTTATCCGAGCATGTTTAATTTAAGTCGTAAGTGTCACAAGCTTCTAGATGAGTGTCACATAAAAGTGCATTTAAGCATGTATATGTGTAGCATGTACTTGTAGTAAAGTTGCTAATAACAGTTTGTAGGCATGCTTAAGGGTCATGGAGACATGTATAGTCATGGCAAAGGCTCTAATTGCAAGAGCGTAAAAGATAAGATGTAGTGACTTATCTTATACCGATTTGGAGTGAGTTGGAGTTGGCCAAGCATGATACTCTATTGCTCCGGCGAACCACCTTAGTCGAAAGATGATGATTTCGTTAACTTGAGAGGTGTCATGCCTCCTTAACATAAGATAGATGATTAGCATATAAATTTGTAAAAGACTTAAATGCTTGGTAAGTGCATTAGTCGGAGAACAATGATAATGCATTAAATGGGTGCAATGCAATTTATACAAAATGGTAAAGCAATGTACTTTCTGAACGAGTCATGTATACAATGGATGACTATACTGAACATGCCTATGACCACAATATGAATAGGGAGTCATGTTGCTTGTGCATCAGACTAATTGAGGCATGCTAGTGAATGGCAACTTTGATAATGATGGAGGGAAATGAGCTAAGCATCGATTTAATGTGTACATGAAGTTTTAGATTGTTGGTGCCCATGGTATGGCCCAGATTGTATAGTGCTAACATTAGTGTTTAGTCAAATATAAACCAAGGCCTAGTGCCGCTGCACATACAATTATATATGACCAAGTTTGTGCATGCTTTTGACAAAACAATCAATATAAGCGGTATAGGCATTTACCATTTTTAGAACAAAGATGCCAGGCATATATAATTATATATGTCATATGGACAGGTGTAGGGATTGCATGACAATTATGCTTTTCATTATATCAGATCATCATGTGCAGCACATAAGTATTTGTGGCAAGTGGGGGCCAAGTGTCAAGCATTCCAGACTATTGATAAAAAAAAAAATTGTTTCATGCTAGATGGAGGTCTAGGCACGTGGTTTTCTTATAAAGTTGAATAAGCGGATAGAGTACGAAGGAGAGGTACTTAGCTATGTTGGTGGCTTTGACCGCCATCATAGAAACTCAGATTGGATGCTCGGAAAAGAACAGAAGATGAGTCTAGTGGTCAACGTAGCTGTGCTTGGCTGGGAATACTTCAATGCCCGGAGCTGATCAGATTTGCTTGATTTTGATCAGAAATAGGTATTGGTGTCCAGAGAAAATCTAGGGTGTGCTGGGTTCTATTATTTGCAGCGGGCATAGATGACGACCAGCGAATGAGCATGAGATTTGTTGCTAGAGGTGGCTTAGCGGAGGAAGAAGGCCGGCGGAACTTCGCAGCAGGCCCGGAGTTCGGCGGTGCTTGAGCTCAGCGGAGGAAGAAGGCCGGCGGAACTTCGCAGCAGGCCCGGAGTTCGGCGGAGCTTGAGCTCAGCGGAAGAAGAAGGTTCTCAACTGAGGTTTGGAGTTCAGCGGGGCTTTGCTGACGATGGTGGGTCAGCGGAATAAAACTCGGTGTTGAAGTCCAGCGGAGGATCTCAGTAACGCCCCTGCGGTGAAGGGTGAAGGTTCAGCGGGGCTTTGCGGGCCAGTGAAGGTTCTCAACTGATGTTTGGAGTTTAGCGGGACTTTGCCGACGATGGTGGGTCAGCGGAATAAAACTCGGTGTTGAAGTCCGGCGGAGGATCTCAGTATCGCCCCTGCGGTGAAGGGTGAAGGTTCAGCGGGGCTTTGCCGGCCAGTGAAGGTTCTCAACTGATGTTTGGAGTTTAGCGGGACTTTGCCGGCGATGGTGGGTCAAGTGAGTAGGAAGCCTTGCTCCTAGCGACATGGTGGCTGGCGGAGCTTTGCTAGCGGAGGTGGCTAGCGAAAGAAGAACATGACAGCGGTTGCTCCTAGCGGAGGAGGACTTGGTGCTCGGCGGTGACTCGTTTTGCATCCGGCGGATCATGATCAGTGGTGTGTGATCAGCGGTGGAAGGTCTAGCCTGCTGGCTAGCTGCAGTTGCCCGATAGAGGCAGGCTAGCCGGAGATGGCCGGTGGGCGGGCGCTGGCGGAGCCTAGCAGAGGCGCTGATGGATGCAACGAAGAAAGGTGCTGCTAACGGAGAGTAACGGAAGTGTGCCGCTGATGGATCTTAGCGGAACCACCGAGGCTTAGCGGGGCTAGCCATTGCTGTGGGTTCTGGCGACCGTTTACCGCTGCAGCCTGCCGCCGAAGGTTTACGCTGATGGTTTGCTCCTGCCTGGTGTGCTAGCGCTGGGCAAAGCTCTTACTTGGTGACGGTGCCGCTGGCTGGAGGAGTTGTTTGGTGGAGTGGCTCAGCCGAACTTGGCCGGCGGAGCCTCTGTCCAGCGGTACTCTTGGTGGAGTTTATTGACGACAAATGACAGCTAGTGGAGGCTTAGAGTTCAGCGGAGGCTTCGTGCTCAGAGGAGGCTCGACATGTGAGGTCAGCGGAGACCCAAAGATCAGCGGGGACAGCAGCGTAGAGTTCGGCGGAGCTCCAAAGAAGGTTGCTTTGATCAAATGTTGGGTGTTGAAGCTCGGCGGATACTCAAAGTGCGGCGGAGACGCTGAGTTAAGCGGAGGCTTTGAGGTCAGTGAATCCTTGGAGTTTCTTAGCGGAGCCATGCCGGCGGAGCGCTGTGTAGCGGAAGAAGCTTTGCCGGCGGTATTCTAGAGGAGCGGTGAATCCTTAGCTAGCGGAGCTCGTAGGAGCTGCGGTCGCTGGCGGGTCCTCGGAGCTACAGTTGGGCAGAGGAGCGCAGCGGAGGTTGCCAGCGAGTTGGGCGGAAGAGAGCCTAGCGGCGTTGTCTGGCGGAGCGGAGAGCAGCGAAGTTTGCCCCCAAGTTTTTTTTTTTTTTTTTTTTTTTTTTGAATAGTTCAGCAGTGACCTTTTTTTACTGCTGTTGACCAACCTTGAATAGTGTTGACTGGAGTTGGGCGTTGACCAGAGTTGACCATCCCCAATCTGATGTTGAACGGGCGTTGAAACCTTGCAACCTTGCAAGCACTGGGAACAAATTTATGTTTGAAAAATTTTGTTACCGCCAAGGATGGGGCTGGGTGCCATGCTTGCCAGCAGTTTATATAATAATTCAAAGGAAAAAAGAAAATGGCAGTGACCAATTTTGATAACTCAAAGAAGAGAAGAAAGAACTCTTTTGAGCTTCGTTAAGATGACTTAACTCAATGGTAAGTGATGAAGCCTTTGTGTTGGCTTCCCACAGACGGCGCCAATGTTAATGTTTGGATCCGTTGGGGATCTAATTAACATAAAGAAAGAGATAGAGAGATTGACACGAGATGTATAGTGGTTCATCTCCCGCCTTAACGGGAAACTACGTCCACTTGAATGTTACACTAGTGTGTTGAGCCTTGCGGCCCAAGGGGATTACAAAAGATGTAATGGGATTCGATTTAAGTGGGAGGAGGCATTCCTTTTATAGGTGAAGGAAGCCATCTCCTTTACATTTTCTTAGATGTGGGATGCAAAACCACTATTCTAGTCTAGAAAGCATGTTTGTGAAGGCAACTTTGCAAGGCCGGGAAGGTGGACTGACCATGTCGCTGACATAACTGCATATTACTTGACAGTGACATGGCCAGAGACATGTCATTCAAATCACAGAACATTTAAGTCATTGGACATGTAACTGTCAATGAACATGTAACTGACAATGTCAGTAGCAAGAAAAATAAAAAACTAGAAATAATGAAAGAGATTCAACCTTGATTGGCATCCTTTGCCGATGCAGCAATAATTTGCCCCTTGTACTTATTGGTAATGAATGTAGTATCAATGAAAAGAATAGGTCTACAAAATTGGAAACCCTTCATCCATGCACCATAGGTCACAAACATACGCTGAAACTTGTGTGTTTCTCGATGAAACTCAACAACTATCCTAGAGTCGGGGTTTGACTTCATAACAGACTCACTGAACCAAAGTAGCTGAGCATAAGACTCAGCTTCATCACCATGTAGGGCTGTTTTTGCCAACTCCGTACCATACCAAACTATACGGTAAGGAACATCCAGACCGTAATCACTCTTGATCTCATCAGCTATATCAATTGGCTTTTTGTTTGGTTATTGGCATGAATTTTATCAAGCACAATAGACTTGAAAACCTTGGATCCCATCATCTTACTCTTCTGCAAATGAATCACACCATGACAAGTGTGAACATTAACCAACCTTTTAATCATAAAGAAACCATTAACCCTACATAAATGAGCCTTCACAAGCCAATTGCAGCCCTGAGAATGTTTCTTAGAACACTGAGCAATAACACGAACCTTGTCATTTCTAACAAACTCATATGCAAAACCAATTTCTATGGCATACTTACGCAGCTTATCCCTAAACTTAACAACCCCACCCTCAAACTTTTGGCCTTCAGAATCAATATAACTCTCCCAACCTTTTGTCATATAACTCTTTGGTGCCTCTGCCCTATAACACCCCAAATAATCATTCTCCTCAAGCATGGTACTAGAATCCTCACACACTGTATTACTCAACACGCTTTCACTAATAGAAGGCAAATAAGTCACAAACACTTCAACAAAATCAGAATTCTAACGAACCAAATTCCTAAAAATCATTCTCATATCAACTTCACTCTCTAGAAAACATGAACTAGAATCCGGAGGAATAATGTACCTGAACATGAAATTTCCTTGAATCAAATCCGGAAAATGAGATCGTATGGAATTGCATAGGTCAACAAACGACCAATTATGCAATAATGGCACTGTCACTACTTCACCAGAATAAATAAACTTGACAACATAGCTAGTATCCATAACAACTACACCAGAATAAAACAAATCACTATCCATGTCACTACTAAGAAAATCAACAGAATCAACACAAACAAGTCACTGCCAAAGTAACTGTTAATGCCTGAACAGAAGAACAATATTATAAATGTAACTGGCCATGCCACTACTAAGGAATCAACAGAATAACACTAACAGATCACTGCCAAGGTCACTATTAATGCCTGAACAGAAGAACAACATCATCCTCGCAAAATAAATGATAATTCCAGAACAAAACAGCAGCATTAAAAATGTAACTGGCCATGTCACTGATAAAAAAATCACAGTATAGAACAAATATAGTACCACAATAGCACAAAACATCATCAACAATTCAACATAGAATTGAGTCGACGAAGGAGAAGAACACAATAATCCAAAACGAAGAATTCAACAATTTAACACAAACAACAAAAAAACACTGCAAAATCCAAAACGAACAAATTCACAGAGAGAAGGCTTACAGATCAAATCAGAGAAAACCAGAGAGAGGAAGAAATACAGAGACCGTAACTAAGCACTGAGTCGACGAAGAAGAAGAACACAATAACGTGATCAAGACGAACACCGACGAAGCCAGAGATCCAGAAAAAAGAGAAGAGCTACGGAAGCTCCAAAACCACTCAAAACTGAGATTTCAGATCGTCGCAGAGGCACAAAGCGAAATCGGAAGCTTCCTACGGAGAGGGCGGCGAAGAAAGAATCTCGGAAAGAGATCTCCGAACAAATCGAATCGGAAGCTTTCTGATCAAAGGAGAGAGAAAATTTGAGCTCGCAGATTTTGAAATGGAAGGTTATAAAGGTTTATTACCTTAGGGGCAGAATCAGAATGATAAAAATTAAAAATTGACATTTTGTAACATGATCTCATCATTCATAAGGACTAATCTAATATTAATAACAATTCACAATGGACCTTTTTATCAAGTGGGAAACTAGGTGACCTTATTATTATTTCACTCTCTAAAGTGACATTTTCCATCATTTCCCTTACTTTTTTTTGAATATGTATAATGAAAAAAAATCCAAAATAATGAAAAAGAAAGAAAGGAAAAAAAACCAAACAATATTTTTTTTAGAGGAAAATGAAAATAATTTTGAGCCGTTATATATTCAAGAATATATATATATATATATATATATATATTTTGACGAATTATGGATAAATATATATATATTCACAAAAATATATAAATATAAATTTTTTTTAGACGAATTATATATATATAATAAAAAAAGAAAAAGAAAAAAATAAAATAATATATTTTTTCTAGAAGAAAACTAAAATAATTTAGTCATTAGATTTTGAAAGGATAAAATAGTCTTTTTATTCAAGAATGACATGGCATGATTTGATAAATTAGTGAGGTGTATAGGTGACATGGCTTGACACCTAGGATTGAGGCCACAAATCTTAGGCCTTATTGAGGCCCTATATCATTGCCCAACTTACATAAGCAAAACTCGGCAAGAAAATCTGAACTAAACTATCTAAGTTAGAGCAAATCTCTGGGATGCTCACATTTAAGCGAGCCTATACAAGAATGAAAGAAACTTTGTCTCCTACGGAAAAGAAATCATTCAACTAGTTCTCACTTGCCAATCACGCAATTGTGGTACAAGCAAGATACTAGAAACGTCATAGAAGACTCAAAGAAGTTAATTCAACCTCACACAGGCTCAATACCCTAATTCATTAGGGCCCAGATTGCCTTAGTCTGAGCCCAAGCTTGTAGGCCCAAACCCAAACCAAGTTTTGCTCCTCTGCCCCATCTGCCCAAATTTGAGCCCAGGCCCAAACCCAAGCAAACAGCGAATAAGTCACGCTGCTCCTTTGCCTCCACCGCCGTCAAGGCCTCCGGCGGCATCCCGTTTGACCACAGCTTCGGCAGCCGGCTTTTCCACCCATGCAGCAACATCGCAGACCGTTGCTGTGCTGCCTCCCCCACCGTTAGGTCCGGCGGTCAGCCAATCCACCACTGCATCATACCTGCAAATCCGAACCACCAGCGATTAGCAGAACCTTGAACAACTTCAATCTGAAAAAACTTCAACCCAGAATCCCAGATCAAGGCTAAGAAACTCCCAGACCCGGATTCACCAAACCATCAATTTGAGATCTCGACCGATTGACCAACGACCTACGCCTTGCTTCTTCGAAATTTGGCGACAAAATCACCAGATCTTCCCGACAACAGCAATGAACAGCCCAACCTCGAATCGAAACGTGACGAGAATCGCGTCTCACTCGATCCACCAAAACATCACTGAAGCACGCAAGCGTCGTAGGCTAGCTAGAGAACCACCGAGCCGCGTAGGAGTCACCGGATCTCTTCTATGCTCGACAGACAACCTCTTATCTCTTTAATATTATGTAAATAAAGATTAAATTATAACAACTTAAAACTGTGCATTTTATCTCAGCCGTCAGCTTCACTTATTGTTATGACCCCTTAAAACTGTCTCTCAGTTAGCATACCTCATATTCAAATTGGCTTAATTTTATCACAATCATAATTGGATCAAAGAATAAAGTACATTTGGCCTAATCTTTTCCTCTACAGCTCATTTGCCATGGCATCTTTCTTCCCCAAAGACTGAGAATATAAAAACTAGCAAATTCAATTTAATTAGACTCGGGTATTTTCATTGCAAAATCGAATGAATGTTTCATAAGTTTCATGATGAAACAAACGGTAGTCAAAATAAACTTGGTCATTAATAATTACTCTCATGTCAAAGGTCTAGAAAAATCGCAGAGCTCGTTTAATGTATTAAAAACGTATTGGTTGTTATATGTGACGGGATGTAGATCATCTTCTTGTTTTGGCAATCCTTTTGTTTGTTACAGTTGAACGAGAAAAACTTGCTGTCATAAATTGAACTTTGTGGCAAAGAAGTTGCAACAACTCACGATCGAACTTTATTGAAACCCCATGTATATATCAAGTTAGAAAAGAGTGGTTGAGTTGTTTCTCTAACAACCACGATAACCACATCGTCTGCTTCTGTACTCATTCCTGTTTAGCCTGCTTCCAGATCTTTAAGCTTGATTATTGTATTTGAAATTGTTACTGTTGCAAATCCCCTTATATAGATATAAAGTTGGAAATTTTCCATCGATTTCCTTGGTTCTGTTAGTTGAGTACTCTTAAGCAGGAGGTTATTATAGAAGCTCAATAACTGTAGGAGCTACGTGAAAATGCGCTAAATCTCTCTCTGAAGGATGCCTGCAGTTTGTGTAAGAAAGATAATATTCCTGCTGCCCTAATCGTAACCTATCTCAACTCCCTGGTCAAAAAGAAAAATCCTATACATGACGCGGAATTTTCGAGCACAGCATAAAGTGTTTCTGTAGAATCGCTGTAAATCTGTATGTAATTAGGATTTTATTTAATTAGGATATCCTGTAATTATGGAAAGTTTGTTTCCTGTTAGAGTTAGACTACTCCTTTGTACTTGTATATATACCCTCATTGTGGGATGAATAGAATTATCAAATTAACCCTGAATTGAAGTATTCTTTTCTACTTGGTATCAGAGCAGGTTCAATCCTTTGAACTTGCGCTGCATCCTTTGAATCTTGAATCCCGAAGAACACCACAAACCGCTGCGTACCACCACCGTTGAAATCAAACCATCCTGAATTTCAGGCCACCATCACCCTACCTTTTTTCGGAAAAAGAAAAAAAAAACTTTTTTTTTTTTCTGAAACATTCATATCCATCTTGAAACCCTTGAAAATTCAATCCTGTGAAAATCATGAATTCCTCAATGGTGCAATCAGAGAAATAGGTTATGGGGCATTCGGTGACTACCGAATTTTCTGTTATGGCTCAACGCAAACAGGGTCCTCCTCCAGGCTTCTCAGGACCTTCTCCACGCCGTCCTCTGGGTAAACCAAATCCATATGCAAACAAAAGGTGCATTATCTGTGGGGAATTAGGTCATAGCAAGGAGCGGTGCTATGAAGTGATTGGTTACCCTGATTAGTGGGACTTCACCAACAAACCGCGAAACAATCTGGGCAAGGCCGCTGTTGCTACTACAGAGGAAGTTTACCTAGACAATGCCTCTGCTAATGTACGTAGTCAGGTATGAAGGGTAAGGTTACTTTTAATAGTACATGGATAATTGATACAGGTGCATCTGACCATATGACCAATGACCCAAGTCTTGTGAAAAACCTTACACGTTCCCCTCAAGACGTTGTCTTTACTGCTGATGGTACTCCAACTCCGGTCACCGGAGAAGGTTCTATTGCTTTATCTGATACCTTAACCCTTGAATCTGTCTTAGTTGTTCCATCACTAGCTTATAATCTCCTGTCTAGCTATTGGTCAAATTATTTTAGCTCTTGCATGTATTGTGACCTTCTATCCGGCTTTCTTTGTGTTTCAGGACATTCTGACTCGACAGATTCTTGGTTATGGTGTTAGAAGGGGGAAATTATACTATCTGGATCTGACAAAGACTGGAAAGAAACAGAAGCATCTTTTGGGACAAGCTAATCAGATCAAAGGGGTAGAGAATGTGAAGGGAAGCTATATGGCTATGGCATCGCAGTTTAGGTCATCTATCCTTAATTTAGTTATCTTAAGAAGCTGCAACCTCATTTGTTTTTAGTTGTTAGTGATTTGGATTTCCACTGTGACATTTGTGAACTGGCCAAGAGTCACCGTATTTCATATTCACCGAGTCTTAATAAAAGTCATGTTCCTTTTATGAAGATTCACTCTGATGTCTGGGGTCCTGCGAAAATTCCTCCTCTTTCTGGAGCTCGGTATTTTATAACGTTTATTGATGATTGCACTCGCATGACATAGGTGTCATTACTGAAGAATAAAAGTGATGTATTTGGAATGTTTACCAAATTTCACAAAATGGTGGCAACTCAATATCAACAATCCACAGAGTGTTTCAGTCTGACAATGGTGGAGAGTTTATGAATGGCCCTATGATTGAGTTTTGCCGGTCACATGGAATTCGTCATCAAACCTCGAATTCTTATACTCCTCAACAGAATGGTTTAGCAGAACGGAAGAACAGGCAGGTGATGGAAGTTGTTCGTGCTTCCTTATTTGGCATGAATGTACCTAGGTCCTATTGGGGAGAAGCAGTGAAATCAGCAGCATATCTTATCAACCGTACTCCTTCACGGGTGATTGAGTTTCAAAATCCTCATCACAAGCTTCATACACTTTTGACCATCCCTTCTATGCCTAATTTAGACCCCCGGGTGTTTGGGTGCACAGCTTTTGTTCATATTCCCAAGCCTCAAAGCAGCAAGCTTGGTCCCCGTACCCATAAGTGTATATTTGTTGGTTATGCTGACTTCCAGAAGGGTTATCGATGTTATGATTCTTTTACCAGCACTATACATGTCTCTCTTGATGTTGCTTTTCGTGAATCTAAGCCTTATTACTCATGGGGAGCTTCTCAGTCTTCCCTTCATAGGGAGAGAGATTGTGAAGGGAATCCTCGTTCTATTATTGATTTTGATGTCTTTGAAGATTTGGAAAATTTGGAGGAACGATTTGAAGGTAGAAATTGTGAATTCAGAAAGTGCAATTGCAGAACAGAGCATTGTGAATTCATAAACAGAAATTGCGACTGCTAAACAGAGTGAAGTTGCCGAATAGAGCATTGTGAATTTCGAAACAGAAAATGCGACTGCTGAACAGAGTGTTGTGAATTCTGAAACAAAAAATGCAACTGCCGAACAGAGCGTTGTGAATTGCGAGACATAAGAGACAACATTTCTGGATAGTTTGAATCAAAATCAAGACGTATCTGAAGCTCACACACAAGATATTCCCTCTTCTGCATCACCAACTGAAGATCCTAGTCAGAATGATCCACCTCAGGTACCCCTAAACTTTAATGAGTCTTCTGGGTTAGAAAGTGTCGAACCTAGGAAATCGCAAAGGGTTACCAAGGGAATTCCTAAGAAACAATATGAACCAGATATCAAAGCCAAAACTAAATACCATATAGCTAATTTTATGTCCAACCATAGGATTTCTGGGTTACATGCACTTGTTGTTGATCAATTATCTACTGTAAGTATTCCTAGTAACGTGCAGGATGCATTGACGGATCCAAAATGGACAAAGGCAATGAATGAAGAATTGGAAGGTCTTCAAAAGAATGAAACATGGGAGCTAGTACCTATGCCGGTTGGAAAGAAGACTTTAGGGTGTCGTTGGGTATTTACTGTGAAGCTTAATGCAGATGGAACTATGAATAAATACAAGGTGAGGTTGGTTGCCAAAGGATATACACAACGCTATGGGATTGATTATGAGGAGACTTTTGCACCAGTGGCAAAGATTAATACTGTTCAAATTCTAGTCTCACTTGTAGCAAACAAAGATTGGCCTTTGCACAATTTGATGTGAAGAATGCGTTTCTTAATGGGAATTTGGAGGAACAAGTGTACATGGATGTACCCCCAGGTGTTAAGAACTACCCAAGTGACATTGGCAAGGTGTGTAAATTGAAGAAATCTTTGTATGGCCTGAAGCAGTCTCCAAGAGCTTGGTTTGGAAGATTTTCAAAGTCCATGAAAGCCTTTGGATACAGACAGAGCAATTCAGACCATACCTTGTTTATCAAACGCAAGAATGGTAAGATTACAGCTCTTATTGTGTATGTTGATGACATAATTGTTACAGGGGATGATCCGAAAGAGATGAATGAATTGCAAGAGTATCTGTCAAATGAGTTTGAAATGAAGGATCTGGGACAACTGAAGTATTTTCTGGGTATGAAGTTGCAAAGTCTAAGAAGGGGATTTTGCTTTCACAAAGGAAGTATGTCCTTGATTTACTTGCTGAAACGGGGATGCTGGACTACAGACCAATGGAGACACCCATTGAGATGAATCACAGACTTGCTATTTATCCTGATCAATTTCCAACTGATAAAGGGAGGTATCAACGTCTTGTAGGAATGTTGATTTATCTTTCACATACTAGAGCTGATATTACTTATGCTGTGAGTGTTGTTAGTCAATTTATGCATTGTCCTAGTGAAAAGCATATGGATGCAGTCTTTCGTATTTTGAGGTACTTGAAGATGGCGCCAGGTAAAGGGTTACTGTTTCATAAAAAATATGAATTGGAAGTTGTTGGTACATAGATGCAGATTGGGCTGGTGATAAAACTGTCAGACGTTCTACATCTGGGTACTTCACTTTTGTTGGAGGGAACCTTGTCACTTAGCGTAGCAAAAAGCAGAAAGTTGTTGCCAAATCAAGTGCAGAAGATGAGTTCCGAGGTATGGCACACAGAGTCTGTGAAATGTTGTGGATTCGTAATGTCTTGAAAGACCTGGGTTACAAGCTTAAAAAGCCTATGGATTTGCATTGTGATAATACAGCTGCCATTGAGATTGCACATAATCCAGTTCAGCATGATAGAACAAAGCATGTGGAGGTTGACCGTCATTTTATTAAAGAAACTCTTGATAGAAAGGTTATTTGCTTTCCATTTGTAAACTTAGAGGAGCAATTAGCTGATGTTCTTACTAAAGGAGTGTCCAGGAAGGAATTTGATAGCTCAGTTGACAAGTTGGGCATGATAGACATTTATGCACCAACTTGAGGGGGAGTGTAGAATCGCTGTAAATCTGTATGTAATTAGGATTTTATTTAATTAGGATATCCTGTAATTATGAAAAGTTTATTTCCTATTAGAGTTAGACTACTCCTTTGTACTTGTATATATATCATCATTGTGGGATGAATAGAATTATCAAACTAACCCTGAATTGAAGTACTACAGTAGCTAGCGCCTGGGTTTATAGTTGTATATATATCATCATTGTGGGATGAATAGAATTATCAAACTAACCCTGAATTGAAGTACTACAGTAGCTAGCGCCTGGGTATGACAAATCCACAACATTTCAAACCCGTATAATCAAGTCATTTTCACAAAGTAATTATTATCTCAAGTCCTTTCTCTATCAAATCTAAAGTCGATCTAAACTCTTGATTACTATTGTTTGCTATCAAAGCAATGCCAGTCCCATGGTCCCCAATTTCCAGCAGGCGGCTTATACTACAAATTGCTACTGCATCAACACCAGTAGCGACACTTGATTCCTTCCTTGAGTTCCTTCAAATTCAGGCAAAGGCTTATAGTGATAGGTTTGACAAATTCCCGGCCCATATTCCCGTAAAAGCCTCAAACTTTTGGAGCAGCTTTCTTGGATTAATTTGAAGTGAAGCGAGGGATTTGACGACTCTTTTCAGAAGTTGCTGACAAGTAGGCCTTGAATTCTTTTGACAGACACAAAAGCAATAGGTATGAATAGTTCTGTTAGCATCAGTAGCTTGCTTGGTGCTTAAGGCAAGCTCATTGTCAAACTGTGTTTCAAAGTCCATAGAATTGATGCCGAAACATAGACTAAATAGGCATTAAGATGTTGAGATGAATCAGATTGTTTTTCTTCATGACGCGTTGGAATGTAACATCTTTACCAAGTCTTCATTTCCAGTTTCTTAATCGAAGAATCTTGCTTCCCTTGTCAAAAAGCACATCGAAAAACTACTAGAAAGAAGTCGTCAAAAAGCACATCGAAAAACTACTAGAAAGAAGTCGTCAAAAAGCACATCAGAAAAACTACTAGAAAAGAAGTAGTCAGAGTGTGAATGAATCTCTAATGCTTGTATTTTCCGCAAGCTAGCTACGAGCATGATGTATGAGCAGTAAAGAATATGTTCGAGCGCTCTATGCATTTGATTAATTAGTGGATTGTCTTAGGCTTATACCCACCGTTCCACTCGATCATTTTCCAAACATAACCCTATAACCCATCTACAAGTTGAGACCTGTAAGAAGTAAACTTGACAACATGTATATTTACACGAATAAAAATCAACTATGACAAATATAGGATTGATATAGTATTCTGATCCTAAGTTAGGATGTGTAAATCATTGCAATCCTATAACACAATAATCACATGCATATGGCAGTAAACGATATAAATTGGAATAAAAGACAAAGGGTGTGTAGAGACACTAACTAAGTCCACTGCCTCCTTCCATTGTTCTGATCTTCTCCTAGATCCACTTTTGATCTCAGATTGCTAATGGGACAATTTGATTGAGGTTTGAAGTTCTAGCAGAGATCAATGCAGGCGTTGTTTATCCTTTATATCAGACAAAATAGTTATGCAGTTCCATTCATTAGGGAATTGCTGCATAACTTCCTTATCCTTGTCAAGTTGGTTTGATGTTGATAACCACGCAATTTGAAATTCAAATTCAAACAGATTTCAATATATATATATAACTATTTTCGATTACAAGTTTATATATACAACATATTAATATTTATTTGAACTCTAAACTTCTCAAAAATATCAGCTTAACTAGACATCAACTAGTTCTAATGAGGTTTTACAATCTCCCACTGAACTAGACATCACACATAATCTATTGTATTAATGAGTTGTTTCTTAAGTGTACACCAGAGTTCAGAAACACCATCTGTCCTCAAAGTTCTATCAATTTTCCTTAATTACATGGAACTACAGAAGACTATACTGAATTCGCAAAACATTGATCTTCTGCAATCACAATATAGCAAGCA
Source organism: Rosa multiflora (assembly GCA_002564525.1). NCBI lineage: Eukaryota > Viridiplantae > Streptophyta > Magnoliopsida > Rosales > Rosaceae > Rosa > Rosa multiflora. The sequence continues at coordinate 70,758 of BDJD01000064.1, read as the reverse complement.
AAATTACAGGAACTACTTCAAGTGTGATTTGTACCAGTTTAATATTTACAGTAATCGATTTGTAACATATATTTGATCCAAAATTAATTTCAACTAGATGAAGAGCTGTATTATCTTACTGATTTGGCATATCGGTATTAGGGTCTTCTACATATGTAAATATTCACTGATTTAGTATATCAGTATCAAGTTCCTTATATGTACATGGTTCTGCATATGTACATGTTCTACCTACAATGACTAAATGTTGAAAACTAATTTTATTCAAATGACAAGATATCAAAAGATGAATTTCATGAAGATACTAACTAATTAAAATATAATAGTTGATAGAACTAGTTCACATAAAATGCATCACATATCTATGGAGTCTAACGCTCCCATATTCTTAACATGATCAATGAAAACATAAACTGATAATGCCTTGGTTAAGGGATTTGCTAGCTGTTTTTTGGTGCCTATCTCAAGGTTTTAAAAAACGCTAGGCGCTAGTTGGGCGGTGGTTCGAGGCCTAGCCCCCAGGGGCCTAAGCAGGAGTCTAGGTGGGGACTAGGTTGTTTTTATTTTTCTAATTTTATTTTGATTTTTTATAACATATATAATTATATGTATATATATAATTGTAAATGGGGTTATAATGATAAAGTTGTAGTAGTGATTACTTTGTCAGCTTGTGTCTATCTTCTCCAGTTAAAGGGTAATGGATAACATATAATTATAATGATAAAGGAAACCGTAACTTTAGGTCTTCATTTACTGAACCTTCCTAGATACATCTCATAAGTCAACAAAGAAAACATGCGTCGTACTTCACAACCAAATTTCCAACGACCCCATCTTCTTTCTCTCACTCTAGATTTAGTGAGAGAAATTACCTCAGTGAGTTTGCTAAGAATAGCGTTCGGCTCATCAAGAGGTGCCACAAGCCTGACCTCAAAGGTAAACCTAGTTCGTATTAAAGCCCCGACCTGTGTTTTCTAGATCAAATTATTTTCCAATTATTGAAATTCAAACCAAAGTTGCGTCTAAGATTCATACCAGTGATGAAGTTGAAGTCTGAGAACTGGGTTTTGTCATTTTGAGCAAGCGCCCAGCGTCGAGCGCCCAGTTCCTAGAGCGCCTAGAAGCCGCGTAATGCCTCCTAGACGGACGCAGAGGGGCTGAAGGCCCAAAAGCATCATCTAGCCTAAAATTGAATCGGAAAGGCCACGCCTAGCTCCTAGGCGCCACCCAGGCGGCCACCTAGGCCGATTTTTAGAACCATGGCCTATCTTAATCACCTCCGCTTCTTTATCTCTGACACTTTCTCTAACTAAGAAGTATTTAACATCTATGTTTCTAGATCCAGACGTCCTTCTGTTATTCTTTGAGAAGAATACTTCTGCAGGATTATCACAATAGATAGACAGATGTCTTTCTATGGAATCTACCATGCCCAATCTCAAAATGAAATTTCTCAACCATAAAGCATGTAAAGCAGCTTCATAAATGGCTATGTATTCTGCTTGAAATGTTGAAGTGACTATCAAGGATTGCTTGTTTGTTTTCCAAGAGATTGCACCTTCAGCCAACATGAAAATATAACCTGATGTGGATTTTAAATCATCTAAGCCTTGCTTGTAGGGTGCATCAGTGTAAGCTTCTACTCTCAATTCCTAATCCTCTAACTTTCTATACACAAGCATATGTTCTCTTGTGTTCTTAAAATACCTCAAAACTTTCCTCCCAGCCAACCAATGTTCAGTCCTGCATTAGATTGGTATCTTGACAACATATTCACAGCAAAAACTATGTCAGGTCTAGTGCAAACCTGAGCATACATTAAACTCCCAACTAAGCTAGCATAAGGTATATTCTCCATTCCTTTCCTTTGCAATGCATTTTGAGGGCACTGACCTTTATGCAATTTATCACCTCTTGACATAGGTGATTCATCAGACTTGCATTTCTCTAAACCAAACCTGTGCAACATCTTATCAATATAGTTTTTCTGAGACAAACCAAGTGTGCACAAGGTTCTATTTCTGGTAATCTCAATTCCAAGAACATAATGCTCTTCTCCCATGTCCTTCATATCAAATTTCTGTAGCAAAAACTCCTTGGTAGATTTCAGTAGATTGATCTTGCTACTAGCTAGCAAAATATCATCATTGTATAGGATTAAAAACACCACCTCACTCCCACTAACCTTGCAGTATATACATTCATCCAACTTATTCTCTTCAAATCCAAACTTGGTAATGACTTCATCGAACTTTAGATACCATTGTCTGGATGCTTGTTTCAGTCTATAATGGACTTTTGAAACTTGCAGACTTTCTTCTCATCATCAACAAATCCCTCTAGTTGTAACATGTATATCTCTTCAAGCAAACTTCCATTAAGAAAAGCTGTCTTGACATCCATCTGGTGCAACTCCAAATTTTAGTGTGCCACCAAAGCCATGATCACTCTGAATTCATCCTTTGTTGAAACTAGAGAAAATGGTCTCATTGAAGTCAATGCCTTCTTTTTTATTATATCCCTTTGCAACCAATCTGGCCTTGTGCCTCTCCACCTTTCCATTTGCATACATTTTGGTTTTAAAAACTCATTTGCAACCTATGAATTTCATATCTTTTGTTCTATCCACCAAAGTCCAAACTTCATTTTTGGACATGCTCAAAAGCTCATCCTGCATTGCCATCTTCCATTGCTCACTGTGCTTTGATTGCATAGCTTCCGTTAGTGATACAAGATCTTCTTCCCTCAAATCAAGTTCAGCTTCAGTTAAGTACAACTTGTAGTCATTAGAAATTGCTGGTTTTTTTGTTCATGTAGATCTTCTCACTGCTTCTGATGTACCAGCAATATCAACTTTTGAGGTTTCCACACTTTCACAATGTTGAACTTGATTTTCATTTACTACTTCTGCTACTGTATTTTCATTTTCAGATGCTACTGCTTCTGCAAGTTGTGTTCCATTGTCCAGGACTGGTGTAACACTGCAATCGTGATATGCGATTGATGCATTGCTACAGTCCTGATTTAGGACTTATACATCATTACATCCCTCATTTAGGAATGAAACATCACTGCAGTCCTGATATGTGCTTATTCTGTGCTTGAGCCTTCATCTGTTTTTTCAATATCATCAAATATTTCATCATAAAAGGTGGCTCTGTGAGTTTCAAAAATTCTAGTGCTGTTGGGGACATCATTGAGTAGAAAAATATGTACAAAAATGATATGTCCTACTCCCAAGTATAGGAGGTCAAGTTTTAGTAAAGGGGAAAAGTAAGAGTATCGTACCCAAGGGATTGAGTAACTCTACCCTAAGCTAGATTACCGTGAAAATAAAACCTAGAAAACACATGCGAGTCTATCTTTTTACAAATTAATTGTCTCGGCCCTTTGGAAGCCAAAACTATCAATAATGATATTTACAATGGTAAAATGGTGAATCGGCTTTTGAATTGATTTTAATTTGGATAAAGGAAATTAAGTTGTACAAAAATAAAATAAACAAATAAAAATGAGACTAAATCAATGAGAAGAATAGAGACTTAGGCATCGCATCTAACCTTACTCATGCACAAAATGTAACCCATATTTGATCTAATAACATGCTTTGACAAACTTCACCTTAGTGCTTTGGTGAAGCTACTAAGAAACCAACTAATCATGCAATTCAACAAACTTCGGTGAAGCTAAGTTAAATTACACAACGTACCTTAGTCCCATTTATATTTCATTAAAACACAAGTGGGCTATGAACTGCAAGCCTAACATCCCCTTAGAGTAATTAAACTCACGACACATGCATTAAGTTTAGAGTAAGAAGTTCAAGCAACTTAACAATTCCCGTAAGAATCATTAAGCCACTACCTAAAGGCTACACATGCTCACGGATTCAAGAAGTGGTCAAGTTCAAGTTTCCGATTCATTAGTTTCCTAAACATGCTTTCTAGGTGACTAAGCTAGTAAACACATTTCGTAAGCATTGAAGTTTAGAAGTCCATAGATTCAAAACATGCATAAACATCAAAACACATGGAAATTTACATTATTTGCACATAAGTTTGGCTAGGGCTCAAATCCAACTACTCACAACACATGTTATTACAAATACAAGCCATGAACATCAAATTAAAGAGAGAAGGAAAGAAAAAGAGAAGAACTACCCAACCTTCTACCTAGCTCTCAAAGATGTCAAACGATGAGAGAATTGTTTCAAGGTATGAAATTTTCGGTTTTACAACCCAAAACAACATACACATCCACAAAACTCAAGAAAAAAGGCTTAGATGTGTGAAAGCAAGTATTGTGATTGATTTAGAGTGTGTAGTAACTTCGGTTTTGGTGAAACCCAAGTGCCTACACACCTATTTCTCACACAAACTCAAAGAACTATGTACAAGCTATGAAAAACTAACCTAAAACTAGAGAAAATAAAGATTTTGATGCTCCAAAATGGGGGAGCCAATGGGATGCACGGTTTTGGAAGAGAGAAGAGGGTATTTAAAGGCCAAGGCAATCCAAATCAAGGGTGGAGATCAAAAGGAATGAAGGGCTAGATGTGGTTGAGAAATGTGTAAGCATAAAATGTGGATCTAGTTTTTGACTCCACATAGAAATGACCTAGAAAGCCCATAGATATTTTAGTGGAGGAGAAAAATTAAGGGTAGAATGGTCATTGTGTAGGGGAACAAGGTAATAAATGGGAGACAAAGGTGTAAGGTGTAAGAATTGGACCACTTGTCATCTTTCAAATTTTGAATTTCAAAATAACCTAGACCTAAAGTCTCTAACCCTAGTCAGCTCTTCCTTGTCCTCCACACAAGTTCTCGGCCGGCCAACTCGGCCGGAAATGTCCGGAATCCGGAGTTGACCACCATTGACCCATTTTTTGTCCGTTTGTGCACTTTACTTCTCCTTTCTTCCTTCAATTGAACCTTCACCAAGAATTCTGAATTAGCCTTCGATTTCTTCATACCAAATGTTTCTCCATGAGTGTAGATCATTTTGGTAAAATTTCAGAGCTTATTTCACAGTGTAGTGGCCGGAAATTTTGCCGGAATCCTTATAGGTCATGTTTTACAGTTTTTGTCTTCTAGTGCAGAAATTTGCACCAATCTTTTGAAGGTCTTCCATTCCAAAATATCTCTTGCACTCTTCACAACAAATGATCCTTAGGATGTCTATAATTTATCTACAAATTTTCAACTCATTTATAGTTCATTTAGTTAGTCTGCCGCTCTTCCTTCCTTGCCTAGCTCGGTTTTTCCTAGCCAGAGTAGGAAAATGTGCTAAAGTTGAGTTTTTAAGGCATTTCCAAGATTTTCTATTATATCCTAGCATGATATGGAAAACATAATAAATATATATAAATAAACAAAAAGGTTAAGCAAAAGTGCAAGATTAGGGGAATAATTACTAGGTAATTATGGACCTAACAAGTGCCTCTTCTTGGGTTGTAGAACTTGAATCCCTTCGATTTTTCTAAATAACCAAGAAAATGAGCACTGACAGAGAGTGAGTCCAACTTATCATTCTTCTCCATGTTATAGACACTTGCTTCTGCTTTACATCCCTATACATGCATATGATTCAAGCTAGGCTTGTATCCACACCAAAGCTCAAAAAGAGTTCCTTTGATAGCTTTACTTGGTGTTCTATTGCATATGTAGTTGGCCGTCTTTAAGGCTTCCCCCATAAATACTTTGGAAGCCCTGATCTTGCAAACATGCTCCTTACCATATCCATTAAGGTTTTTTTTATCCTGTTAGAAACACCATTCTGTTGAGGTGTGTATGGTGTTGTATATTGAGCTTTAATGCCACATTCTTCCAAATACATTGCAAAAGGACCTTTGTGTGGTCCTTTCTCCATAAACTTTCCATAGTATTCACCACTTCTATTTGATCTTACCATTTTGATAAATTTTTCAGTTTGTCTCTCAACTTCAGTTTTGAATACTTTAAAAACATCTAAGAGTTTAGACTTTTCAGAAATTAAATAAACAAAACAATACCTAGAAAATTCATCTATGAAGGTGACAAAATAACAATTTCCACAAATGGTTTGGACTGAAAAAGGATCACAAACATCTGTATGAATCAGTTCAAGCAAGTGTTCAACTCTTTTAGAACCAAAATTTCTAGCATTAGTCATCTTGCCTTTCAAAATCACCAAAATCTAATTGAGGTAAAATACTTTGCTTGACAAGTTCTTGCAGCCTAGACTTAGAAATGTGTCCCAACCTTTCATGCCATAGAAAAGATGAAGAACTAGGATTGCTTTTCCTTTTGGATATCCTGATAATTTGTTTATTGACAGAACATCCAGAGGTTGGGATACTGCATTATTGACACAATCGATTTACCAATGACCATTTATCAACTTAGCATCACCAAAACAAACACTTTTATAATAGAAATACATATCTATATTATTACTAGAAAAGCCATAGTCACCACCTAATACAAATTGAGAACCTGAGATCAGGTTTCTCTTTATTGCTGGAATACAGTAAACATTGTTTAGTACTAATATAAACTTATTCCTAAAACATAATTCAACAACTCCTACTACTTGAACTGCCACCCTTTGGCCATTTGTTGCACAAACTCTTGTCTCATTCCTTTTTGGGATTGTTATCCTTGATAATCCCTGTAGTGAATTGACAATATGTATAGGTGAGCCAATATCAAACCACAATGAGTTGTCAAAATTAAAAAACTTTAGACTCTACAAGAAAAATAGTTTTTGACATAAATGTAACTTTCGTGTTCAACCAATTCTTGAATCCCTCACAATCCTTCTTGAAATGGCCTAATTACTTGCAAAAGAAACATTTCACAGGACCTGAGATTTTGAGACATTTTCCCTTATCATTTTCAAGTTTCACAACATTCTTTGAGGTGCTTCCCTTGAATTTCTTATTGCCAAAGGTTTTCTTAACTTTTGGTTTTGTGATCAAATTCACACTTACTACCTTGCCTTTCTTAATTATCTCTTCTTCCTCTTGCACACAGATTGAAATGAGTTCGTTCAAACTACATTTCTCTTTCTGAGTGTTGTAGAGACTCTTGAGGTGGCTGTCACTACTAGAGAAAACCCATTTAGAGACAAAAAAATTTGGGACAGACCAATTTTTCGTCCCCCAAACACATAATTAGGGACAAATTTTTTGATTTTGTCCCTAAAAGTTTTGTTGTTCAGAATTGTCCATTCAACGCTATTAGAGACAAATAAATTTCAATTGGGGACAAAAAATATTTGTCCCAAAATTTAATTGGAGATGAGATTTTATTTGGTCTCCTATGTTTTTCTAATTTGTAAATAATTGGTAAAAATTTGAGTGGGGAATTATGCTGAATTTCAAAATTTGGACAAAAAGAAATAGGGACAAAATTTTTTGCCTCTAAATATGTTGGCGATATTTTTGTTTTATTGAATTTTATTTTTGGCAGGGTTTAGCAAAGTTAATAAATATTTTGGTTTATTTACTTTTGTTTTTGGCGGGATTTTGCAAAAGTTAATAAAGCTTGGGGGAATAAAGAGTGGTAATTATCATTTAGGTCTCTATAAGTAGGAAATTCTTTATCTTTTTTCAACATATGGATGTTTTATGGAGGTTTTCATAATTTTTTTCTCTATTTGAAGACTTAATAAAGCAGCAGAAGTGCTTAGTATGTTTAAGTTGATGTAGTTGGAACAAATTTTTTTTTTTTTGAGGCAATGATCCATCTATTTGGTGGTCCACAATGGGGACTAAAAGGAGGTCGTCGCCACAATGGGGTTTCCTTATTACTTCTGATCGCCACAATGGGGTCAAGTTGTTTTTAGTTTTTATATGCTCCCCATTGGGATGCCCTCTTGAGCGACTTCAATCGCTAATTCAATGAATTTTTCCTTCACAAAAAAAAAAATATAATTTAGAGAGTATTAGAGAGAATAAAGAAATATGTTGTAAATATTATATATATATATATATATATATGTGTGTGTGTGTGTGTGTGTGTGTGTGTGTGTGTGACTGTCCGCGTAAATACTCATTAGGTCATCTCCACTCGTAGGTTCAAAGTCCAAATTTTAAACCTCATTGGGCCTATTACTAAAATCAGTTTTGTGGGTTTAAAGTTCATAAGTTGGTCTACAAATAGACCATGGTGTAGGCGGAAATGGACCATGAAATGTTGAAGGCTGGCCGACATGCATTTAGTCTGGAGAATAATAGCCCACGTGAATATTATTTAATCATCAAATATTCAAATGATTGAAGTTGAGAAAATTACAGGTATAGATGGTATCTCATGAAGTGTTTTCAGCTAATTTCGGAGCTCGTTTTATACTTCTTAAATTTTATTTACCAAGTGATGCAATAGCATTTCATTTGTTCAGATTTGTAATCGATAATGTCTATTAACCAACATATCAATTAGTAAATATTAAATCATAAGCTGGGCAAGTCTAACATCTTTTTTTTTTTTTTTCTTTTTTCTTTTTTTCAGAAACCTAGCCCAGTTAGGAGGTTCAACCAAACGTTTGTCAATCTTATTCATACAATAGGACATATGGCCAAAGCCCCGTGAATTACAACAATAATCCTCATATAGAATATCATGAATGATAACAAGACTTTCATCTAAATATAGTACATCTAAATAATCAATACTAGCAAGGTATGCTAATTTATTAGCAACATTATTTGCTTCCCGATATACATGACGGAATTGAAAAAAAGTAAAGCTACCAACATCTTTTCAGAGGTCCTCCCTCCTTTTTAGATGTAGAAATTCTTTCATTAAAATCAGGACAATTCTTAGATTCACCCTTATTGTCGATTAAGATAATTTTACTTAATAAATTTATAATTCAACGGTTCATATCTTAAATTAACCTTTAAAGATTATCTCTGTACAAAGTTCAATCGAATCAGAAATCGTTTAGTTATCTAATTAAATCAAACAAACGAATGGTTCTAACAACAATTGCTACTATTATGATGAACCATCCATGCATTTCATAGAAATGAATAATTTAAAGGTCATCAATTTGATTGATTTTTTACAGAGCTGATCTTTGTATTACGTTATACAACATAAATGATTAGATTATAAACTTATAAAGTTATTATGTGCTAATCGTAAGAGATGATAAATATGCCCAAGGCAAATCCCCCATCTAGGCAAGCTGCTTGTAAACCTCCAAATATCCTGGCCTGTCAATATGGCTAAAAGAGCAAGACTTTGGAGAAACAGCAAAAACTTCCGTCCCTAACAAACTAATACCTCCGAACCTGCTATCCCTTACCATTCTTTTTATTTATAAATTTACATAAAAAACATTTCTCCAACCAATCCGTCGTCTTATAGGCACCACCTCTGCAGTAGTACAGCTAGGGGATGTTTGTTTCACAGCACTATCATCCTCCACTTTAATTTCTATAATAGTCCTGACTCTTGTAACCCGACTTATGCTATACTAATACTTGACCCATGTTTAGTGCTCCAACTAATAATAAGAAAGCGCAACAGAAGAAAGAACACCAGATAAGCCTGATTAGTGGAGTTGAAAACTGAGGAGAACCACTCAATTAATGATTAACCAAACCTTGAGGAACAATGCAAAAATCAGAGACAAATCTCAACGTTAATCAAAAAAAAAAAAAGAGAGGAAGCACACGTGAAATTGATTACAATTCTTACCAGGCCAAGCTACCCAGACACCACATATTTAAAATAATTACAACTCATAAACAAATCATCTATAATACAGTAAATAGAGAAAGAAGGTAGAGGGGATCAAGGAGAGAGTGAAAAATAATCATTGCAAAGAGAGATCATGAAATTGAACTCGAATAAGAGCTGTTGAAGAAGGCTGAAGCAAAATAATGGCAGGAGTGATTCTGAGGCGAAAAACAGAACCAGCGATAATAGGCTTCCACAGTCCCATGAGTTTTGGCGTCACTCTCGTAAAAGATCTCGGCTGTGTTTTAGGGACTGCAGAGTCTCATTTAACAGTCCTGATTGTTGCCAATCCCGTCCAGTACTTCATACCAAACATCCCCCAAGTTTCACAAAGAAAAATAATCATGGGACTATTTAGGGAAACCAGCCCTTTAAAAGAATTAATTGTCCAAGAATTCCCAATATGGCAGTTCCAACATAAATGTATTTCTCGTGATGAATTGAAACCGGACCCATCACGGTGGAACGATTTGAAGCACGTTAAGAACTCCTCTTTGCAGAATGAAACACCACCCCTGCAGAATGCCTGCCAACCAAAAAACCCCTCTTCACTTTTTCTTGGAAACAACATCAGTGGCCCAGGCGGCTTGTTGATTGCTAATTGTCATAGAAGTACATAATTCCAGGCTTCCTTGCTCAATAGACTGCTTATGGACAACAGAATCTCTCAAGGCAGTATGCTTTCCTGTTTTGGGAGCATCCGAAGGTCCAGACTCAGGCCCAGGTTTGTTCTCCTCTTGAAGGCCTATTACCTCTTTTTTTATGCACCGCCGTAATTTCTGCTTTTCTCCCAGGATAGTTGGACAAACTGCGGAGTTGACGCGTCAAAGCCCGCGTCCTCCAACACAGGAGATAGGATCTCGGCTCTGTGCTCTGCGGAAGAAAACTGATTTTGATGATAAGCTAGCTTTCGTCAGCAAACCAAAATGTAGGTCACTGTTTTCCTCCAGGACGTCATCATAAGTGCCTCCCTTCATTGTCGTGTCCATGTTCCGCTCCTGGCCAGCGCCGTCAGGATGCAGTAAGCACCGCCGCTTCAGAGCACCAGGACGTCATCATAAGTGCCTCCCTTCATTGTCGTGTCCATGTTCCGCTCCTGGCCAGCGCCGTCAGGATGCAGTAAGCACCGCCGCTTCAGAGCACCACGCACTCTAAATTCATCATCAGGTAAAACTTGTTCCCCTTCCATGCTGCTAACATCCTGGAAGTGAAAGGTTTGTCACCGGCCTCTTTCTTCTCTCTCATCAAATATAATCACCTACTCAACAGAAGATTTGACGTTCCGTGAAAAAAATGCTTCGCCATGTTAGCCAAAAACAAAATGGAAATCCACAAAAACCGTGATGCTGAGTAGTCCACACTTCCTACTGACTAACCTGAAAGACAAGCAATTCAAACCAAAAAAAAAAAAAAAATCAGAAGCTGGTAAACACGGATAAACAATAATTTGAAGCTCAAAAACATGTACACAGCTTAATGCTCTCACCTCTGCTCTCTCTCTTCGCCGACGGAATATTCCGGCGATAAACTTAAAGGGAGGACTCCTAGTGAAATACTTGTGGAAAGGAGTTTCAGGTACTGGAATAAACTTCCCAACAACAGCAAGAGGCCAACTGCAAGAAAAGAAAAGAGTACAATGAATTTCAAAATTATGTAAATATAAAGTGAAACAGCTAACACATTTGTGTTTGTTCTGTGATAACAATAGCACGAATCAGACTTCAGTCAATACCAGTTTCATTATGGAGTTACCTGATAAAAGCAATGACAACAGAAATCAACCAATGCTTCCAGTTAAGCCGGACTGTTGTAGTAAACTTCCCCAGAAACTCGACAATGAGAATCTATATAAAATCAAGAAAATTTTAAACCACTGCCAGTACCATTAAGGCCCCAAAACAAAAACAAGAGGATATAGGTCTCACCTGAAGTACAAGTGTCACTGCGATTATTCCCATAAAGAGATAATTTTTGGTAATTCCTTTGAATATGTTGAATTCATCTGGCTTCCTGGCATTGAATTCATTGAAAATCTGCAATTTGCACAATGAAATTTTATTTAAGTAGAGTAACATACCATAGCAGAAAGAACAAGTGAAAAATACAACTGAAACTCAATTATACAGGTATACTCCCAAAACAAGCCACAAATGTGCCCTTGTTGAAACAGAGATATAAACCATTTATTATGGATCTTTTATGGTCATTTTAAAGAAAGAATTCAACACAATACATGTGTGGATGCCAGAATACAATGGAAATATAAACTACTTTTCAGTAACGGCTAAGGACTTACTTGACAAAGGACAAATGTATTGAATATCAGTGTGTTCTTCACTTTGTCTGCATGGTCAGTAGAATCGTGTTCCAGATTAAGAATACTTTTCCCTCGGAAATTAAGGATAAGGAGGACAATAATTTGGTAGATAGCCTGTGTTGGAATAACCAAAAAACATTAAACACTATGGCATATTCTGCAATAAAACAATACATGAGGACAGGAATAACAACTACTTTTGCTTGAGGAAATCAAGAAAAAAACATGCACCTGAATCAATAAGTTCCTCCACATTATATTAGTTATCAACGGTTCCCTGTAAGACCATAACGTTACAATCAGAGAGGTAAACAGTCCAGCCAAATTTAGTTTTGCTTGAAGGACATGAAGTTTCAATTAATACAGGCCAATTACAGTGGTATGTCCTTCAACCACAGTAAGTAACCGAGTCTAAAAGGTGAACACCCTCAAAGAAGTCTTACCTTCGACCAACAGGAGGTCTGTCCATCAGATGATTCGTAGGAGGCTCAGTAGCCAATGCTAGTGCTCCAAGAGTATCCATTATAAGATTCACCCACAGAAGCTAGACAAACCAGAAGCAAAGACACATTAACAAGTGCACAAAAGGAGATCTAAATGTGTGTGTGTGTGTGTGTGTGAGAGAGAGAGAGAGAGAGAACCTGAACAGCATTTAGTGGTACTTCACCAGAGGAAATCGCTGCCACCACATTGATAACAAGTGCAGCAACATTGACAGTGAGTTGGAATTGGATGAATTTCTGAATATTTGCATATACAGAACGTCCCCATCTGACAACCTATACCAATCAAGCAAATTTCAATTATATATGAATCAGCATTAGAGAATAAGATTAAGAATCACAATAAAGATGACAACAATAATAATAATTACGACAGCAACAAAAAACAACGCTGTTCATATCCAACTCTCTCATACTCGGGGTCTTAGATTGGAATTGCAGGCCTCATGCATATCAAATCTCATGATCACTACATTGCTAAATAGACAGTTTTAACCTTTTAACTAGAGAAGTTATGACCACTGAAACTAAAGAGCAACATAAACTTGAAAACAAAAGGTTAAATATAAATACTAACCTTCACAACTGAAGCAAAATTGTCATCCAGGATAATGATATCAGAACTCTCTTTCGCAACCTCAGTACCTTGAATACCCATAGCAAGACCAATGTCGGCCTGGTAAAAAAAAAAAACCATTATAAGCTAGAACACTCGAATAAAAATGACAATACAACTTACCAAAGATTCAAAAAACATAATTAAAATAAAAGTAAAAAAAGAATCAAACCTCATGCAGTGCAGGAGCATCATTAGTGCCATCTCCAGTAACAGCAACAACATGTCCCCTTCTCCTTAGCGCTTGCACAAGCAGAAGCTTATCATTAGGAGAGGATCGTCCCATTACCTATACATAAAATAAATAATAAATAAATCGTTTTATATACGCGCAAGTGTCAGTTGATCCAAGAGAATAAACTAGTAGATAATCCATTACTCCGATCTTACCGAGATTTTCTCAGCAACCTCTTCTCTCTCCCTATCAGAAAGCTCACGGAAGTCTTTCCCTTCAATTAGATGCTCCCTAAGATCTGAATCAGTACGCAGTATACCACATTCCAATGCTATTGCCTTTGCAGTCTGAACATTGTCTCCAGTAACCATGCGTACCTATCACATACATAAAATTGGAAGGGAAACATAAAACTCCAACCCAACATCCAAGTGCTGCTTTTATAGCATGTCTAATTAAAAGAAATCCCCGCTAAGTAGTTATGGAAACCCTATAAATGATTGGTTAACAAAGGGAAAATGGCCCATTGGATTTCAATGATAAATAAGAACCAGGAAACCACCCCGAAAGAATGCACGGAAGGTTTCAAGAGTGAAAGTCGAACTAATTTTGGAAGCAAGAGACGCTAAACAAAACTGAGAAAATCTGGTCCCTGAATATCTTAATCAGATGTAAACATCCCTTCATTTGAAGAATAAACATTTACAGTATATTTGGAATGAGTTGAAGTATACCTTAACGCCAGCCTTTTGGCATAGTCTCACTGCATCTGCAACTCCTGGTCGACAAGGATCCTGCATTTTTTCAATAGAGTGGATACAAGTTAAACTTACTGAAATCTATTTGGAAAGGGAAAAATAAATCAGTATGGAAATAACAGCCAAACATAGGGAGCCCAGAAATCAATACTAGACTGCCTACCACCAAAAGCAGAGCTGTTTTGTTTGTAGGAAGTATTATAATTGCATAAAAATGTATCAGATACAATCAAATGGAACATCAAACCAGTATGAAAACTAGGATAAAAAGACAGCTATCTGTCCAAAACCCTCACCTGAACCAATCAATTTGCAAAATAGAGGAAAACAAGCTACAGATGTAAACCTAGCAAAATAATTGTATATCACAGAATGACTCCCAATTAGCTTTCAAAAAGTAGCAATGCATCATCTATGTGTCCATGTGCATATGTGTGAACTTGTGGAGGCACTACCTTTATACCAACAATAGCAAGTAAAACAAGGTCATCTGCAGGCATTGCCCAATCAGCTAATTGTTGTTCACCAGTTGGAACATTTTCCAATTCATATGGTAAATATGCTATAGCAACACAACGCAAACTACGACCAGCCATATCCTCAATAGATTTCCTGAAAAACATAATCTGCAAACAAAGGCATATCTTATTAGTGATACTCTTTGAAATGGTTTAAATTCTGGGCTTACAATTTTCTTTTGGCTCAAGGAAAAGTTGAGATTGAAAAATTAAGTTAACAGGTGAAAATCACTCAGCTAGCAAAATTAAAATATAAACAAATAAACAGAATTGTGTAGATTATATATATCTAGCACAAGAAAAACCATAGCAATTAACAACTACATTGTTTTCTGTAAAAGCCAACCTTGTCGTCGTCCATTGCTGCCACCTGATCATTGCCGTCAATGTATCTTGTGCATGAGGCCAAGATTATTTCAGCAGCCCCTTTCCAGTGTATATGAACTTCATTGTTTGGCTGTATATACAGAGAGAGAATCACACAACAGTTGATGGGAATAATTAAAATGCCATCCTTTTCCATCTAATGTTATGAAATTCTAACATATAAGTCTTTCACTTTATGAGATGCCCAAGAGGCACAACAAGGCTCAGGTTGTGAAACTATTATAGAACTGAAAACATATTATCTAAAGTGCAAGCACAACCACAACTAGCATACAATAAGTAATCCTTAAGAAATCTGATGCAGAAACTCAAGTGACTGTAACCAAGAATAATCAGTCAACTCTACCAATTTAACTGCTACACCGCCTCGTTTTTTCTCGGAGTTGAACGGGAACACATGAAGAATTGAAGATTGAGACCTGGTGGCTTCAAAATTCATCCCAAGCTGCAAATAAGGTTCAATATCAAACAGTTTTTAAAAGTTACCAACAAGAACTGACATGAAATGAAATTGAAAGACCGAACAAAAAAGAACCTTGAGTGCCCACTGCAGAATTGCCTTCTCTGTTGGTGATCCAGTAACCTCTACATCACCACCAGTCTAACAAAAAAAAAGAAACAGCCACAAAACATAAATTATTTTACTACAGTCGGAAAAGCTTAATATCCTACCAGAGACTAACCGTACACAAAGAAGCAAGACAAATACTTCTATGCATACCTCGGGCACATAAACATTGCCAGTTGTATTCTGAGCTATGCCTTCAATAATCAAAGACGATATCTTTGGTGACAAGTCCGGCTTGCCATCAGAGTCATTGACTTTCTTCAAACATGCACAAGACTCGACCACAGTCATCTACACTCAAAACAAAAACAAAAAATCATCCAATAGGGTTGACATTTAGCTCATCATCTGCAGTAATCCAACTAATAGCAGGTCGAAACCTTCCCAAAAAATATGAATAATATAAGGAAAATAATCAGAGTCTAATATAGCCCACCTGGTTCAAAGTTAAGGTACCAGTCTTATCACTGCATATAGTAGTGGCCGAGCCCATTGTTTCACATGCAGAAAGCCTACGTACCTACATTTTTAAATTCCATTTTAGTTACATAAGATCTACTTCAGAATCAATGAAGGTATACATATAAAAAGGAAAATACACATACCAAGGCCTTATCTGCCATCATTTTTCTCATCGAGTAAGCAAGTCTGTCAAGAGGAAAAAACAAGGAATGATGAAAGATGAATGAATAATAGAATACATAGTACACACAAAATGCACATATAGAGTTCTATAACTTGTTTGATGAGGTTCGACTACCTGAGTTGCATACTTGGCTCAAATTTAGAATTAAAAGACTCACGACCAAAAATATTTTTCATAGTTTTAGCATCATAGATTCAGCTTACTTACGTTAAGGTAACAGCTAAGGGGAGGCCTTCAGGAACAGCAACCACTACAATGGTGACCTATAATATTTTTCCCATTAGTCAGGAACACGCACAAGAACACATGTGTTGGTAAATGATTAGCAGGACACAATAAGTCATAGATATTGACATACTGCAATAGTGACAATTTTGATGGCTCCATCTATGGCTTTCCCAAATTTTGTTTTTCCGGCAACAAACTGAGAAGTTCCATCTGCATTTGTTGTATGGCCAGTAAAGTATCTGCAGAAAATTTGTGATATGATCATAAATTGTCAGTTTCTGTAATGTACTAACAGTCACACAGATACCGAATACGGCCTCAGATATATGTAGTTTGGTAAAATGTTAACATTATCACAACAAATCATAGTCATCAAATCCACACAAATTTAGTATGAATGATTTAAAATTCAATAATAATTGAATATCCAATAGTCAACTTAACAGAAAAGTCCACATATTTAGCTTGGGTCCATTCTGTATCAGACATATATGTAAAGGATATGACTGGGATACACCATGACAAATTTTATTCATATTTAGGATGTATTCACCTGACCAAAAGGACACATAAGACGAGGAGAGCTACGGTGAGTCCCACAACACCAATGAAGGTAGCAACCCCATTCAAGCGCACCTAATAAGAGTCAAATATAGTTTAGTACAGCATACCATGTACAAAACACTTCTGAATAATAGTTTATCAAAACTGACCTGCAAGGGTGTTTCTTCACCAGTGTCTTCCGAGATGCTAGCCATGAGTAATCCCCATTCAGTATTAATCCCAACACTGGTTACCTGAAAATGGAATAAAAACAAATAACAAAATATTGAAAGTTCTTTTGAGTACTACTATGTGAAATAGAAGGCAATTGAAAACAAAGAACCAACTTAGACAAGGAATTTCAAATGACCTCTTGACGGTCAACATACATACTAACAATGAAAACAGAACACAAAACATAACTTGTAAAACCAAACACATAACGAATAAACAAACAAAAGTTGAACTGAAAATTATCTTTTCACACAATCAGAACAGAATCCCGTGACTTAACAGTTTCAATCAAACTCAAAGATAGAGAAAACCTGCTAAACTGTGGCATTTTTCTTTATGAACCTTCCATGCTAGTACTCCAATCAGACGTGATACTAAACAACCTTTCCTAACCAAGACTTGCCTTGCAAGTTGGGAACTTGGGATAATATAGTGCACTAGAGGAAGAGAAAACTAGAATGTTCACCATGCGAAAAAGGAAATGATAGACATTAGGATCCTTACCAGCATTATACCATTTCCATCTGCTACTTTGCAGCCGGACATTAGAAATGGTTCTTTGGAGTCCTTGCGAACCTGCAAAAGAAATAACATACAACTTTACAAAAGTGAAAAGGTTACTAAAAAAGGGAACAGAGAACAGGCATAAAGGCTCACAATCTTGGACTCGCCAGTCATGCTAGACTCATCAATTGAAAGTGAATGACCAGTGATTAAAACCCCATCAGCAGGAACCTGAAAAATAGAATCAGATAGATAACGAATTTTGAACATCAATGGTCTTATATACAACAAAATAAGACTGCCAGCTACAAATACCTGATCACCAATGTTAAGGGGTATAACATCACCTACAACAAGATCATAAATTGAAACCTCAACACGTCTACCACCTCTGATAACCTGCACATAACCAAAAAAATGAAATGACACAGAAAAGAAGACATCAAGGTATGATATAATGACACAATGAAAACACACCTCAATTTGTATATTTCTCTTTTCCTCATTTAGATTCTGGAACTGCAGAGATTGTTTGTAGTCACTAATGGCTGCAGGTAAAGAAAAAACATGCAGTTGAGTTTGATAAGACTGTTGTCCATCACTTCAAAGACTAGATCCCCCAATGTATTTAAAGCAGGGTTCAAGTAATATTACTCCCAACAGAATCATAGCAAAAGAAAAAAAAGAAAAAAGAAAAAAAAAACCATTAAATATAAAAAATGCTTAACATTTGAGCAAGCTTAAAGTACATGCAACACAAATTTCACCTACTAGCAAATAAATGAATATGTGGTAAACGAAAATGGCATCAAAGTAGACAGATTTTACACACATCCTTTGACACAGATGTTCATTTAGTACCTGTCACAACAATGACTAGGAGAACTGCAAAAGCAATGCTGCCCCCATCATACCATCCCTCCTTTATACCCTATCACAAACAAAGAAACAAAAGCTAAACACTCAATGATGTCCAAAACACACTGTTATTTACAAGTGTTCCTTATTTTTAATTTATTTATTTTTTAGATGGCCCGACCAAGCTCACCTCTGTTTTTATACCCAGCGCTAAAGAAGCCACAGCAGCTACCATCAAAATGATAAGAGTAAGATCTTGGCAAGCTTCCCAGAGAAATCTCTATCAAAGAGAAAAAGAAAGAAAAAATAAATATAACAATATGCATTACATCTGTACATTAGGCTAATTTTACATACAAGAACTGCACAAATTCACAATCAGTAACAAACTGTACCCAGAAACTCCTTGGTTTTTTCCGGGGATATGTGTTGGATCCATATGCAGTTTTTCGTTTTAGTAAATCATCATCACTTCCAGGAATTCCCTTTTCTAAACTAGTTTTCAATAATTCTCCGAGGCCTTTGACCTGATGTAAAGAAACAACAAAAGAATAAGAAAATCATTAATATACAAAGTCAGATAACAAAAGAGGTTCCTTGGTAGACTTGCCCCCCCATATTGCTGCAGAGTAGTAAAATTATGATCCCTTGAAATTGAAGCTATTTCTTCTTGTCCAATTGGAAATTCACCAGCAGAACTTGGTTTTGGTGGCGAAATTCCTGAAAATATGAAGTATCAAATCAGTTATAGAAGGAAATGTATCACATTAAATTGTATTACAAAAATAGATGAAAGAAAATCCAGATGGGAAGTACCATTTTCCTGTGTTACGGATTCCTTAAAAAGAAATGCAGCCTAATACAACAAAAAACAAGCATTATAATACGAATAGCAAATGACAAAACGTTGAATGCTTTTCTTTTCAGATAAATTACTCGTATGGCTTGTGCATGTGCTCTAATCTTCCTTAACGTCTGCTTTTTTTCTTCCTCCTTTTTCAAGTCTAAGGTATACCGGAATCGACGAGAAGCATTTAGCACAAGTGCCGCTTGCTACAGAGAAATAAAACTCAGTTTAGCCCAGACCTTGATTAAATGAAACAGATGAATTTATTCGCAAGCATGGTAAATTGAGCAACCAACAGAAACTTTATTATTAGCTAAGCAAAATACAGAGACTGGACAGACCATTGCGGACAGATATAGCAAGATTGCATGTACTAGTTGTTGGATCATAATTCATATACATATTACATTTTGTGTCCTAAAATATGGAAATTACTTGTTCTAAAATCTAATTTAATGTTGACTAATTAAATTCCATGTTTTATAGAAAATCTTGAGAAGAAGAGAAAAAAGTGAAATTCCGCCAAATTTTCCTTGCACCACCAATCACGGTGGTGCCATGTATTTTTCGGCCATATTCATGGAGCAAGGAAGTTGAGTACCATAGCATTTATTCCATTACATCCATTCACTATCATTCTATCTTAACCAAATTCCAAATTTTTTTTGTTCCAATTCAACCAAACACTCCTTATTACCCAAAAGTACACCATCATCATCACTTCAATATCTATCATGTTTTAGGCTTAGTCATCATCCCTCACTCATCATTTCCTACTCTAACCTACATCATCACTCTCATACTCTTTTCCCTTAATTTTGGGATCTATCACTATTCTTATACTCCACCTCTTTGCTCAATTCAAAAACATAGCTGCTATCTTAACTTCACAACTCCATTTTCACATCCTCTCTATCCATTTAAGCACTCATTCTTCATAAGGAAGAGACATCACCCACACTTAGTCATTACATCTTCTTCTCTCTCTATTCTCTACACAATCCACTAGCATCTCCTCCACCTCCATCACCACCACCTTCAATCCATAATCTCCATTACCACCACCACCAAATTCATCATTCCATCTACCCATTCCATTTCATATGCATAAAGCTTCACTACTCCACCATTTCACCATTAAATCATCTCTATATCTCATATTTCATCATCAAGCTTTAAAGAAGAATGAGATAAGTCTAACATCACTTGAGGAATCATCATCACCATCACCATTAGCATCATGTCAATGCTTTCATGAGTTCATCTACACCATCCTCAAGTTAATCATCATCAGTCACTTCTTTATCCCTACTTTTTAGTTTGGTGTTCATAAACATGTTGAAGCTTATGTATTTGATTATGACTTTGATGTAAATATTATGTTTTTGCCATGACATAAGAAACAATTAGGATTTGATTAACCTTGGTTGTTTGAAGCATGATAGCATATCATATGTGCATGTTAAGGTTGTGAACTACAATCACTTAGAGATAAGCATGATTGGTTTGCATAATCTCTTCATCTCCAAGCTTTATGCACTTAGGTAAATGCATTAGATAATTAACCGGAATGAAATGCATGACTCAAGTAGTTAAGTACTACACTCAAGAGGGGTTGCTTGATATCATCAAAGGAGCATGCCCCTTGTCATCCCCGAGAGGGATGCAAGGGGAGAAATTGGCTAATTAAAATGACATCATTCACTATAGAAGCATCATTGTTTGCAAGAGAAGCTAGAGGTGAAAACCTTAAGTCCTAACTCTCATCCATTCATTACATCTATTTATCTTACCCTTGTTTACATTTCAAGTATTTAGTTATTTTCGAATCAATTCATCTCCAAAACCAAAATCAAACCACTACTCCACCTTGCATATAATTACCATGAACTTTGGTTCACTTGTAAGCCCTTGTTTGTGATTTATACATTTGCATATTCATCTAGCATCCTCTAAGTTTTCCCTAACTAGAGTGGGTATTCCAATCCCTTAGGTACGATATCTCCTACTCATAATCCCTACACTATAACTTGGCCCTTATATTTGAGAGTTGCTATTTGGCTAGATGCATCACAAGAGGGAAAACAATACAAACACAAATGCTTGCTATTTAAATATTGATTTTCAAGACTAGACAATGACTTTCTCCATAGTTTATATTAGAAAAGACATACACTGTACAACTTAAAAAGATGGACCTATACTTTGTCTTTTATAATAAACGAAATTTTATTGATTTAATAAAAGAAAACTTGCAAAGAGTGGATAAGATACCCACTATAATTAACACACAGAAACACCACCACAAACAAAAGCACCAAGGTTAATTAACTAACTGCAGCAGTCCAATCTAAATGAATGGCAAAAACAATGAGCTATTCTTAAAAACTGATGAGCCCGAAATAAAGCTGCCCAGAAACAAAATTTACCCCACAAGGTGTCAATGTCAATCTCATCCACACTTGATATATCATTCAGCTCAGGAAAAGAAGAATCCCACAAGATAACCCATCCACTTCCATTGTTCAAAGTAAGGACCAGGTAGGGGTTCCCACTTTGAAGTTTCAGCCTAACAAGATGGGCTCGCTATTTTTATGCCTACCTCCACTGGTATTCAACTTCTTAATTGGCACAGTCATTAATGTAATGTAGGGTATATGCCCACTTGGGCATAATCAAGGACACGCATAAGCCTCTTTCTTCTAGTGCACATTTTACTGCATTCTGAACCCGGCAGATTGTATTCAGATAATGATGTACATCAAACACTTCTTGTCAATATGTTGCTCCTTTATTTTCTAAAAGCAATACTCTGTATATTTTCTGAGAACAAACCTAACGACAAACTATTTCCTTGTTGAGAACTCAATGGTCATTGAGATGCAAGGTATAGTTCCAAGAGACATCAAACCATCTCTGAAATCTGGCTTTTTGGTCTTCAATAACAGAAGTGGAATGTATG
Organism: Rosa multiflora; assembly: GCA_002564525.1. Lineage (NCBI taxonomy): Eukaryota > Viridiplantae > Streptophyta > Magnoliopsida > Rosales > Rosaceae > Rosa > Rosa multiflora. Next base: position 48,360 of record BDJD01000064.1, on the reverse strand, counting down.
ATGAATTGGTAGCGAAACCAACCCGAACCCAAAACACCAATTGAAACATCATATTGCCATAAAAGGTTGCCCACTGTAGCGCAGAACTAAAAGCGAAAACTGACAGAAATAGAAACTAAAGAATAAACCAATTGAAGAACACACATATGGCACAGCTACTCATTTGACTAAATAGCCACACCAAATGGCAGCAAATTCATAACAAAACAACAAAAAGGCAACACCGAAAATATTCACTACAAAAAAAACAACACCGAAAATGGAAAAGAAATAATCTCTAACAGAAATAGAAAGCAAAATATATTAGAGATAAAGAATCCATACCCTCCAACGGCGGAGACGGTCGATGGAAGCATGCTTAGTTCTGGTAATATCAAAAACATTCGACGACTCCTCGTCGCCGCCGGAACGGTTGCTTCCGGCTTCCACATCGTTTGGCGAGCCCGTTGAATCTCTTTGTCCCTACTTACAATCTGTGGATGATATTTTGAGGTTTTACCGACTGGGAATACTAGAGTAGTACAGTAATCGCTGCTATATAGTAGAGCAGAACACGTTTTGACTTCGTTTTTCTACGCGGGCCGTTTCAGTAAAAAACAAAAGCTTAAAACACTACAGTACGACAGTGTTAAAAATCTCCATACCGGTGGTCCTCTTCGATAAAGATGTAGCTACGGTGGTTGAGAGTAAGAACGATGAATATAAACTAAACTACAGAGCAAACATTCTCTTACATGAAAGATGCAAACATTCTCTTATATGAAAGATTAGCAGAGACTGGAATAAATTTTGAGTTGTTGAAACTTCGCAGAAGATACTGAAATGACCAATAACTTCTCGTCGCTCTAAATTTCATTAAATTTTTAGTCGGAGAAACTTCGAAGAAGATACAGGAAATGGCTATCCAGATTTTGTGGGGAGCGTGAATTTTGCCGTTTTGGATAAAAAAAAACGCGTTTACGCTTTTTACGCGCTATAGTAAGCTGACGAGTCCACTTTCCGTTGCTCTCGTCAGGGTCAAAGGCAAAACATAATTATGAAGATCGTGGGACGTGGGTTGTGCTTTCCTTTACTTGCTTGACTGAATGTTTTTTATTTAGATTTTTCCTTTTTTTATTTAGCTGTTTCCTTTAGTGTTTTTAATTTTATAAAATAAGAATGAAGAATTAACCGTAGAAAAATTTTACCACTTACACATATGATACAAAAATAATATCTATCTATGTCATCATATCAATGGACTAAAAAAATAATAATATCTATCTATGTCATCATATTGCTCTAAAAAAATAAAATATTACGATTGGCATGAATTTCTCGTTTAAGAGTCCAAAATTTTGACTTATAATAAATTGTTAGGCTTCTGAAATTCAAAATTTTGACTTATATAATAAATTGCTAGACTTTAGTATAAGAAATTTGCAGTTTTTTTTTAAAAAAAAATTGTACAAAGAAATTTGCAGTTTGTCAAAAAGTAAGTCACACAAAGAGGGCGTGTCACATAACATCTAAAGCGACATCGAAAGATCAACCCGTGATATCGATTGGTACACTTTGTCCAGACTACAATCGACTTACCGAACACTGTAGTGGTTTATGAAATATTACGGAAGTACGAAACAGCAAAGTTGGCACAAGTGTATGTTTTTACATTGGGTTGATTCGCTGGAATTATGTCCTAACTTACCAAATTTTCTTACCTACTTGAACTTTTGACGACAAAAGCATGTGTATAATATCAGATCTAATAATATCTTCAAATGGATTCAATTTCAGGCAAGAAATTAATCAAAATGAAAGGAAAAATCCATCACGATTTGGCCAAATATTGATTTTCTTTTAACTTGTTGTCAAAGATTTGGTCTTTCATATATTTGAAAGTGGAGATTCATATATCTGCCGACTCGCGTCCCTGCAGAAATTGTTTAGTGGAGGACGTGCATTGGGCGATAAGGCGGCAAAATATACGAGCGCCTGCCTGCCTGCCTGGTGGCAGAAGACGTGGGCAGCGCACAACAGTAGTGGCATTTATAAATTCATCATCACTGGGACAAAAGAAGAACCGAGAGAGTTCCCCTGTCTCGCTGGCCCTTATCCTCTAACAATTCAATTCCCACGTCGACATGCAGGCTTAGACGAGTCATGGCCGTTAACGAAAACATCCTTTCTTTTTTCGGTGCGGTGGGTGGCAAAGAAAATATCCTAATTTGCGTCATGCTGTCTCTTATGGTATGTTCGAGGGCAGCGCACAACAGTAGTGGCATTTATAAATTCATCATCACTGGGACAAAAGAAGAACCGAGAGAGTTCCCCTGTCTCGCAGGCCCTTATCCTCTAACAATTCAATTCACACGTCGACATGCAGGCTTAGACGAGTCATGGCCGTTAACGAAAATATCGTTTCTTTTTTCGGTGCGGTGGGTGGCAAAGAAAATATCCTAATTTGGGTCCATGCTGTCTCTTATGGTATGTTCGGATCATTTCGAGGGAAATCGGATTTAGGAACCGAATGTGATCCTTTTCTCAATATTTGGCAAGGGTTTAAACATAGAAATGGCAACTTGCTTGCCAAGTGTGTGTTTGAGGGTAAGGTATCATTTTCACGGTTGTTTAGATAGTAGGGTAAAGTGTAGATATAACTCATATAAGAGGGACAGGTAGACCTAGGAACGGAAGTTGAAGGGTAAAATATGCTTTTCATTGGTGGTTGAACGACCCCTCCCATAAAGTTGGCATCCAAGTGTTTCTGACGCAAAGGATTGATGACTCACAAAGGTATTTAGATGATGAGTTTTACGGACTTTATTATGATGCAAGTAGCTAAAGTAATTGATGAAGATTATGATTTGAAATCAGTACTGGTGCTAGATTGTGTTTCTGGGTTAATGGACAAGTTAATTCTGGATGGACTTCACTTGCTACTTCCCTTGATGGGAATATATATGATTCTGGCTTTTTGCTTTTGAGGGTAAAATATGCTTTTCATTGGTGGTTGAACGACCCCTCCCATAAAGTTGGCATCCAAGTGTTTCTGACGCAAAGGATTGATGACTCACAAAGGTATTTAGATGATGAGTTTTACGGACTTTATTATGATGCAAGTAGCTAAAGTAATTGATGAAGATTATGATTTGAAATCAGTACTGGTGCTAGATTGTGTTTCTGGGTTAATGGACAAGTTAATTCTGGATGGACTTCACTTGCTACTTCCCTTGATGGGAATATATATGATTCTGGCTTTTTGCTTTTCTTTTTCTTTTTCTTTTTCTTTTCTTAAGAGAATATATCTTTTATTATTTAAGAATTATATGGCCTAGGGCTGGAGGAAGGATACCAGAGTCAAGAGATGCTAACTTCCAACTGGAACAACGAACAAGATCGTATATATCAGAGCTGGCCAACGAATATTGATCCCAAGTGACTGGCCAACTACCACACTGTCTATTATAACCAGTACGTAAGGAGATGCTCTTTGCCGACAAAGTTTCCATCGTATATGTCGAAAAAACACGGTCGACTAACAACGGTTTCTTTTTTGTCAACTATTGTTTCTGGTTTCTGTTTTGTCACCTATTGCTTCTGACGGACTCCTATTGCTTCTGACGGACTTCGCGCCTAGCTCTCGTGCAAATGCAAATTAAGATTATCATGGAAGTGCGTGTACGTTTTGATAAGTTGATCGACAAATTTTGGATAAGTACGGAAGAACATAATTGGAGCAGAATGATCGATATAACAGTTTGGACAGTAATATATAATATGGGAAATTCTAGTGTAGTGGTGGGTATCTCGTACCCACATTTACAAAAGTGAGAACAAATTTTATTATCAAAGTTGTAATTTGAGTCATACTTTGTGTAATCTTTAGTTCTAATAATGGTAATTACACCACTTACGACATTTTACAAGTTTTTGAACAAATTTGTTGTCAATGTTGTAATTTTAGTTCTAATAATGATAACTAGCCTTCTTCATGTGTGTAATAGTTTTTTCTTTTTTAAAAAAAATAAATGAAATAAAACAGTTATTGCAAAGAGAAAATCGTGGGAGAGAAAAGTGGGGGTTGTGGGTTAATTTCTTTTTAATTTTATTAACAAAATCTATTTTATAATTGTCATATTTACTTTTGTGATTTAATTTATTCTCAAAGTTTTTTAATATTTCATGGCTAAATCTGTCAAAATTTTGAGTTTTGGCTAACAAAGCCTCTTCTCTTAATAATAGTATAGATTACACCTCTTACGATATTTTTACAAGCTTTTGAACAAATTCGTTGTTAATGTTGTAATTTTTATTTAACTATATGTAAATAGTATAAATGAATACGGTAATTTGTGTTCTCAATGTTGTCATTTTGGTTCAAATACTTGTAAATTTTTGTTTAAATAGTTGTAAATGAGAGTATCTCATACCCACCAGTACACTAGCTTGTCTCAATAATAATATGGTGAACAATGAACAGCTACGGCCGGAAAAAAAACTAATGAAAGGCCGGATAATAAGAAAGGATGGTTTGATTGGAAAGAAGTCTAGAAAGGAAATAGGAATGAATAAATGCTGTAAAAAGTTGAGTGAATTCATACGTACCAGGAAATTGAGTAGAAATAGATCGAGAACAGCCGTGTTGTTTCTCTTCGATTGATCTGTAGCTGTATAATATCTCCAGAAAATGACGCTGATTGAGAACTATATGGCCAAGAAGATTGAGATCTATGTCCAACTTATAAGCGTCTGATCGAGTTCTTCCTTGCTTTAACTGAGAATCGCAATTTCAATGATGCAGCAAAGCTTTAGCGCGTGCTAGTGTTTCAATGTTCTTTGAAGAAATATGTCTATATATATGAGATGAGAATAAAACAGCTTCTCTCGAGTGCATCTGTCTATATTGATGAGCTGGACTAAATTGAAGAATGGAGAGCTCGCCTACCGCTGCTAGTCATTCCTACGTCAAAAGACTAACTAGACTGGTACATTTGCCTTTTGACGAAAATTCGCCATCTCTGTATTCTTTGGCTAATATTGTCCCAACGGTGGGTTATTAGACTTGCAGTGCTAACGATAATAACTCTCTGTCTAGACTTGTAATGAGATGAAAGAATTTGGTAATTAAATGCACGGAGGAGGAACAGAAAGTTCAAATGGAAGTAAATACGTACAATAACAAACTACTTTGTCATTGAACGTGGTTTCTAGTTCACATTTGTCATTTATTTACGCGAAGCAATTATTATTGAGTAACGCTAGAGATCTCAAATTTATGTACCAAATATAGTTACCAAATGATGTGGCACATGCCACATCACTTTTTTCACATTATTCATAATTTCCAACACATATTTTTAGAGAAACAAATTATTCAAAAAAGAAAAGAAAAGAAATATCGAAGCAATTAACTCCAATCCCCAAAACTCATCAAGAAGGAGGAAAGAGGACAATTCGAATCATCCACTAAACAATCGTTCCCCATTGAATTGTTAGTTTGAGGTTCACAATCATGTTTTCAGATTTCTAATTAATTCACTTCATCATCTGGATAATAATTATTAAGTCTGGTTGGTATGATAGTATTTGATGACTTAACATTGGTTCTGGGTTGCTGATGGCTATGACCAAGAAGCCATGAAAGGGTAAAACGAGAAAAGAGATTGAATAAGTTGGGATATTAATCACTTGATGCATCTTGTACTTGAAATTTGCCCGACTCTTTAACCTACCATCATGACAAATATGCCATGCCCAGTGAGGAAAACAGATATGATGGGTTTTTATTTTTATTTTTTATTTTTATAATATTCACAAATATTATGATGGATTTTTTATGTTAATATTTTCACAAATATTTATACTCATTTAGTTTATTAATTAAAAAACATGTCGGAAATATGTAGTTACATGTAGATGCCACATCATTTGGTATATAAATTTAGTAAATAATTTTCGTGCATCAAGCATTTTCCTTTTTTATATCGTACAATAGTCACCTTCTTGGCTGGCAATCTTTGGCATGTTTCACTTTTAATGATACAAAGTTGTGGAGATCTCATAATCTTGTAACAGCTATGACATGAAAACCAAACCCTCCTGGCCCAATTGAAAGGAAAAAAGCATACTATAGTCCCGGGTAATAAGGTGGATTTCCTGGAAATATGAATGCATTCCAAGGTTGTGTATCTCACGCAAAGGATCAATGATGAGTCAAAACGAAAGAATATATACCCGGCAACCCTAAAAAAATTTCAAAGAAAAAAAAAAGACTTTTGGGTTTTCAAGCTTGACTTAATTTGATCGATCACTCCCTAATTCGCGGTTACATCCAAAGCTATAGATGATACGTACGGCTGGCCTCATGATCGTATGAAATTTGGATAAAGCGGCCTGTCGATCTATTTTGGTAAACAATTAAAACCATGATCCAATAAGGCTTCAAACCCATGCCAGTCAAGAAAATGGCAACAAGAGGAAGAAAATTAGTAGAAGATGACTCCCCATAAAGCCATAAGGTTATTCTTGCTTCAATTTATTTTAATTGATGAAGAACATAACAGATATGTAATACATTCTAAGAAATGAACGAATGCATGCATGCTGTAAAATTTAAATACGTACCAAAGCAAAACTTAACAGCAGAATCTTCTTCCTCTATTTTCTGGTTAGTTACTTGGCAGAACCTTCAGATAGAACAATGTAGACTAATCTTCAAAACAGATGACAGTATCTATCTCTGCAGTTCAGACCAAGAAGATTGATGAAGTCTAATGAGATCATGACTGCACGTATATATATCCATACTAATTTGAAATTGACAAAAACAATAACGTGATCTAGCTGGCATATGTGTGTGTACGTGTGTGTGTATTCTTCTTGATCATTTAGAGTTGCAAGCTAGCTAGCCACTGTACGTACATATATAATAAGGAATTAGTACTCACTTTCAAAACGAAGAAAATGCATGCGCATGGGGACAACTAATTACTTACAGAGAAGCACAATTTATAAATCTCGTTAAAAGTCGATCTCCAGTAATATTCTAATATTATTCGGACATTCTCAATATAAAGCGATAATCAAAGAACAGTTCCAAAGAATAACTTGCCTTATTTTATATTTGATTAAGAATCATATTAGAGATTTATATCAAGGGCTGCTTAATTTTGCGAAGGTTCAAGGAAGGTCAAGCATAATCAAGATGTCATCAAAAAAAGCATAATTAAGATCCGAAACGTGCTGCGTGCATGCTATTTGTGGCAATAAAGCCTGGAGTAGTCATGTACGTGATTCCCAACGCAGTCGCCACCATATTTCTTTTGGCTTTTCGTTTCAACTAAGAATATAACTATATATACTGATCAATCACATTGATCTGTTACCGTGTAATGTGTAAGATAGCTTTAGCTTTGGCGTTTTCTTGCGATTTGGTTTTGGTATCACATGTTGGTGAATCATTGATAATGATTCGTATATATTATTATCATATTAAGGGTGGTTAAACCTATCCTCCAAACGGGACATTCATATCATACAGACCGTCTTCGATCTTAGAACGCAAAGGTTTCTGTATTCGTTAATTCTGATTAGTTTAATTAGGCAGTGATGATAAATTTGTAAGGATTTATGATATAAATAATAGAAAGGGAGAAAACCTCTTATAGATTAAGATACAATAAAAGCTTTTTTTTTTTGGTCGAAATAAAAGCTTGAGTATGAAAAACAATTAAAAGAAGACCTTTAGTTTGGCCAAATGGTGAGGGAGGTTGAAAGTTATGTTATGAATATTCGATTTCCCTCTAAATTAATATTTAAAAAAATTTAAATAAAAAGAGTCGATAAGTTATAGCTCATACTTCTGTGATGATATGCATCAATTAAACGCATAACTGGTGGGGTGGTGATGAGAATAAAAAGAAGATTCATTGGTATTCTTGCATGTGAACATCTTTGTATCCCAAAAAGTGAAGGTGGTATGGGATTTAAAGATTTACACCTCTTGAATTTGGCTATGTTAGCAAAGCAGGGTTGGAGATTCTTACACAAGACGGGTTCACTAATTGCTAGACTCTTTAAGGCCTTCTATTTCCCAGATTGTTCTTTCTAGGAGGCTAAATTGGGTGTTCAACCATCCTTTTCTTGGAGAAGCATTTTGGGAGCTCAAGGCGTTAAATTGAAACTGGTGGTCGATGGCTAGTTGGTAATGGAGAGAATATCGATATATGGTAGGATTCTTGGCTGCCAGGGCATTATCCTTTGAAGGTGACATCCCCACATCTTCCTCAGACCCCTGTTCAAGTCAGTGCACTTATTTACATAGTTAAATGTTCTTGGAAAGCTGATTTGTTACACGAATTATTTGATTCGAGAGAAGTAGAGTTGATTCTCTCAATAACGTTGAGCAGGAGTTTTCCAAATGACAAACTAATTTGGCATCCTCATCGAAAATGTGTTTCTACTATAAATACAACTTATTTTTTTGCTAGAGATCTGGACTTGGACGACATTGTTCACCTTCTAATTGATGATGGTTTTGAAAGGTTATGGAAACTATATGGAAGACTAAAGTACCTAGAAAGGTGGATATTAGTGTATGGAGGGGCTACCCTAAACATTCTTCCTACAAGGGAGTGGCTGTTCACTAAAGGATATGAAGGTGAGACATCTTGCTTATCGTGTGATTCAAATATCCAGTTGTTCGATCAGGATTTATTGGAGTATGCTTCTTAATTTGCAGTTAACTTTTCCTTTATCTCTTGTGTTTATTTTCAAGGAGTGGTTATTAGAGTGTGCTTCTACACTCTCCATTGAATAATTTGAAATATTCATGATATTTCTCTAGGCTCTCTAGAAGAATCGAAATGCTAAGCTTTGGGAGGATAGACCTAGATTGCCGATAGATATCTATATTGCTATTGCTACTCTTGGTTGATTTGCATAATATAAAATTAGTATGTAATACGTCCTCTACTAGAGTCCCTTATGCTATTCCTAAGTGGTCAGCCCCGGAAGGAGATTTTGTGAAATGTAATGTTGATGAGAGCTTTCTTCCTGTTCCAAAGATTAGTGGTTTGCGATGTGTGTTGTGCAACAATGCAGATTATTTTAGAGCAGTGTTTGCCAGGTCTGTGCAGCTGGTCAATTTGGCTCTTCATGCCGAGCTGCTGGCACTTTATGCTAGCCTGCACTTTGCAATTGGATTACAGTACCACAAAGTTGTGTTCGAAAGCAACTACTTACAGCTTGTGCAGGCAGTTAACTCTATTGAAAAGGATTGCTCTCTACTAGGTTTTGTGATTGAGGAAGTGAGGCTTTTATTGTCCCAAAATACTGAGTTTAAAGTTTGCCACGTAAGCAGGAAAGCTAACAGTTTGGCTCACACTTTAGCTCATAATGTAACTAGTATAGCGACTGACCATTCTTGGTTCATAAATGCTCCCAACTTCATTTGGGATGCTCTTAGGAGCGATATATCTCGCTAATTCAATGGAATTCATAATTTTTAAAAAAAAATTATTATCATATTAAAAAAACATATAATTGAAAACAAAAAACAAAAATGAGAATCAATTTGGCTACAAAGAGAACTTGACGTATGACAATATAAACCGTGAATGTCAATTTAGCTAGAAAAGATAAAAGGAAAGGCTTGAGACAGAATGAAGAACTATTCAAAGATTGCTTTCTTGAGAAAATATTCTTAATTATATTTATTCAGGACTCAGTTGTCGGAAAGCACCGGTCATACTTTGTATTGTTAGTTCAAATATTCCATATTTCTATAAACAATAGATTTTCTTCACTTTACTAACATTTTTTTTTTTTGTGTTTATCTTATGTTTGTTGCTGTCCAAAATGTCATTTACGATTTGACAGATATTTCATTCCTTAACTCATGGTCGATTATTCAATGATAAAATATTAGTTATGCATTGAAACTATAACTCAAAATATTGCGTTAAGCGAATCTGACAAATCCAATGTACTCTGCTAGGGTTTCTTCACTTTCTCCTCTCTTTTCTCATTTGGAGGTTGGTCTTTTGCCTTGTACCTCCGATGGACATCAAAATGAGTATATACTTATTTTCTAGGCATCGTTTGCCTAGTTTCCAAGAAGAACTTTCATGTGTAGATGTTCTCGAGTCTTCTATTTGTTATTTCTCAATAGGTGGGCGACCTAGGATAACATTTTTCTACTGCTATTTGTACACTTAGGACAGTACATTATCCTCATTTTTGTTCTGGGTTGTAATCTCTAATAAAAAAATATAGCTCTGTGAGCAAAAGTCATTGTCATAATGAATCCTGCGATGTATTGGTGATGAGTATATAACGCAATTTGAGTAGTAAAGTCTTGCAATATGAATGCATAAGCAGGTAAATAGTACTTGTGTTGAGCGATCAAGGACGTACGTAATACCGTAGTTTCATCTAGTTTAGATTGCTTGTTAGTGGTGAAGGATGATGTTTCATCATCTCATTCTAGTTCCCTTGCCTATAAATACCGGGATTAGGATGTCAGTTTAGCACCATCTATTTTCTGCTTAGATTTGTATTTTGTTGCGTCATCCTTCCCAATTGTTTGGGTCTTTGAATTAGTTTTTCCACCTCTTTGGTATCTCCTTGGTTCTAGTTGTGCTTCTCTTAGGAAGGTGTGGTTCTATTATGGTCGTCCGATTAGAAGACTTTTGTGTTTCTTTTCGGGTAGTTGAAAGCTCATTGGTAGTTTTGGCAAGACCTTTTCTCGTGTTTAGCGAGACACTCTATGTGTTGTTTGTCGATAAGTGGGTGACCTAGGACAACCTTATCTAATGTTATTGTAAACCTATGGCAATGATTTCATCTGGCTTTGATATTGCTGGTTAGTGGTGAAAGATGATATTTCGTCTTCTCTTTGGTTCTCTAGTCTTTAAATGTTGGCATGGGATGTCTATTTGGCACCATCTATTTTTTGGGTCTTTGGATTGGTCTTTCCATCCTTTAAGCATTGCCTCATTTTTTGTTGTGCTTCTCTTAAGACGGTGTGGTTCCATTGTGATTATCCAATTATGGGACATTTGTGTTTCTTTCGAGCATGAGAAAACTCAATGGTAGTGTTTCGCAAGGTACTGAATGTCTTGTTTTCTGATAGGTAGGCAACATAGAATAGTCTTTTCTAGTGCCCGTTGTACACCTAATGTAGTGGTTTCAACTGGTTTGGATTGTTGGTAAGTGGTGAATGATGAATTTCTACTTTTCTTTTGGATTCTCTGGCCTATAAATATCGAGTTTGGGACGCCAATTTGACAACATTTTTTTTTTATATTCTCCTCCCTCCCTAAACCCCCTCATACCTTATGTTAGTTAGATTTGAACTAATGACCTTAACGATGTTAGATCATCTGACCAATAACCCATGACTCACCTCAGTTTGGTGCCATCTTTTTTCTGCTTATGTTAAGTTTTCTTACCTCATCCTTCCCTATTGTTTGGATCTTTGGGTTGATTTTTCCATTGTTGAGTCACAATTTGCTTTGCAATTATGCCCCAAAACCTTGACGTTTAACTTGTTTTTCATTATGTTTCACCTATATTTATTCTATTTCCTTTCTTTTCTTTCTAGGAAACCATGCACGGAGAAGAAAATGACCATTTGAGACTTAAAATGTGAAGAATTGGAGCAAGGAGAAGAAGTCATGGAATTTGGGTGAAAAACGCAAATCGGATTTTCCGACGATATTTCCCGGCGAGCCGCCACTCATGAAGACCCTTTGTCCAGCCAAGGAAGACCATATTTGTGAGAATCTCCTACCATTTGAAATTCAAACATCTCCCTACACCTTGTCCTTTTGTTACCTTACAAATTTTGGACCATTTGGGGGACAAGGGCGTAAGAACATCTCTTGTAAATCTTGGGACCAAAGGAACATAGCTGATCAAAAGAGGCCAAGGACCTTATCTTCATCATTCTTGACTCTACAAGACATCTACTTCTCTCTCTACAACACCACACCACCATTTTCACCTCTATAACCACCATTTCCACCACCAAACTCATCTTCCCACCAATTCCATAACCCTCTATCACCACAAATCATTACTGGCTACTCTTATTTTCATTGTTCTCACGTCATCAAAAGCTTGAAGGAAGGAGAAGGAGGTATCCACCACATCATGATCTTGGAGACCCATCTCCATCAGCATTTTTAGCATCACCAATAGTCACTTTTTACTCCCTAACTCTTTATTCTTGATGTATCTTAGAATGTTGAAGTTTGTCTATCTAGTTATGAGTGACTAGCGAATTTGTTGGGGCTGGAGTTGAAAGCCCTATCCAATCTTGTATGATATTGATGTATACTATGTTTGATGCAATTTTCCATTACCACCTTCACATGCTAATTAAATAAAAAAGTGAATGCATATATTTGAATTTGACTAGTTTAAGTATAATGAATTTGTCGTCTCATGATTAGTGTTTTGAGATTAGTCATCTCTGGACATTAAGAGCATGAAAGTATACCATGTGTGCATGTGAGGGTAGTGAATTAAAATCACCTAGAGCTAGGATTGGTTTTCTTGCTTGGTTATCTAAAATCTAATCTTTATGCATCTAGGAATAATGAATTGAGACTTATCCGGTAATAGGATTTGTTCTTAGGTAGTTAATTCTAGACTTACACAGTTGGAATTGATAAAATCAAAAGAGTTTATGCCTTAGTAGTCTCACCTGAATGCTAAGAGGGTAATTGGGTATTTGGAATTGCATTACTTGTGATTTGAACATCAATGCATGCAAGGGAGGCTATGGTGCAACCTATACTATAATTCCATCCATTTTATAACAACTTGTTTAGCTTCGTTTACTTTACTTACTCTAGTTGTTTCAATTCGAATCAAAACTATTCCCAACATCAAATCAAATCACTACACACCATCTTGCATACACTCACTATGACTTGGGTTCAGTTGTGAGCCTTTGTTTATAATTGTATATTTGCATATTATTTTTAGTTTTCGTCTAGGTCTTCCCTAGATATAGTGGGATTTACCAATCCCTTGGATACGATATCCCTTACTCTAAACCCCCTACACTATAACTTATATCTTTTGCACTTGAGGGTGGCTTTCATGCTAACATCCATCCCTCTAGTATTGCTTAGTTCTGGTGGTACTTTTCTTAAGACAATTAGGGGACCTTTGTGTTTGTTTTCGAGCGAGGCAAAACTCATTAGCATTGTTTGGCGAGGCCTTCAGGGTTTTGGTCTGGTCGAGGTTTCAATGTTTTTTCTTATGGGTTTCACTAATGTCAACTCCTTTTTTAACAAGGTCATGGCGACAGTTCTAATGTTGCCGTTAATGATCTAGGACTCTAGGTAGCTATGAGTTTCAAGTTAATGACTTGTGGTGATAGGGTTGTAGGCTCCATAAATAAACTGTCTTCTTCCGCTAGCTGCTGGTGGTTTCAATGTTCCCCTTATAGGTATCACTAACATTGACTCCTTTTTTAATAAGGTCATGACTACAGTTCTACTATTGCCATCTATGGTCTAGGTACCTGTGAGTTTCAAGCTAATGCCTTTGCAGTGGTGGGGTTGTAGTCTCCATAAATGAACTATCTTCTTCCACCCATGACAGTAGGAGACACTACCTAAGTAACATCAATGATATGTCTATTGTATTTCTAGTTGGGCCATTACTCAGGTATTGACTCCATAAATGAACTGTCGTGTTCCGCTCAAGAAAAGAATTATTTGGTTCAGAATAGAATGAAAATTGGTTCAATCACATTATTAATTTTAAGCAAAGTTACTAATGTATATAGTCATTTTTGTTTTTAAATTCCATTTAATTTTTATTGTCAGACAATAAATTATCTAACAAAAACTTCCCATTGTGAAATGTCATTTACTATTAGACATAAATTTTCAAATTAACACTTTGGTCTGCCTGGATGACTAAATAGAAAAAGAATTAGTAGCTAAAACCTAGTCATATAACTAAAGAGCGAGCCTAAAAGACCCACAACTCCCGGACCAAAAGTTTAGGATAAAAAAAGAATTGCCACCAAGAGCCTTGAATGATATTTTAGAGGTACCCAAACCCAGCTCAAGGGGAATATAAGACCTAAGAATAATGGTACACCCCGTACCTGAATTTATTGGTTTACTAGTCATTTAGAAAGTAAACGACAATTATATTTACTTTTTTACCTTCGTTTCGATACTTTGAGGGTTGCTAAAATTTGAATTGTTATTCTGTTCACTTTTTAGGCAACTTCTGTATGGAAAGTTGTAGAGCACGTTAACCTAAGACCTTGATCATGCTACACGCAAGAATCGGAGTTCGTATGAAGAAGTTACGATATGAAAAGCCAAAGTTACTATTTTGACAAGTTCCTATAAATAGCAAGTGTGAAGGAAAACTTTCCATCTTGGGAAGTTTCCATTTTCAGCTGAAAAACCCTAATTTCCCTTTCTCTCCAGCGCGACCCGAATTAGCAACCTGACCCAAATACAAACCCGGTAGGTTTTACGGCCATCCGGCCATCCCAAATTGCCGGACCGGTCCCATTTGGAGCGCCTCCTCACTCCGACATTGTTTCCTGCGTTGGTTTCCTCCTATCGCTGTCAACGAAAGCAAATTGCAGTAAAAACACCACGGCAAACCCGTAGTGCTAACCTAGTTTGATCTCCGGATTTCGGCCACCTCCTGCAACGCCACCACCTTAGTTTTGAAGCTCTTATCTCATTGGTCATCCCTATAACCACCAATTAGCTTGAATTGAATAGAGTACGTTAACAGAATCGAAGGCTTGAATATATCGGATGTCGAGAACTTTCGGGTCGTTTTCCGGCTAATCCACTTCGAGTTAGGCTTAGCTCTAGGTATGAAAAATCTTCCGCTTGTTGAGATGAATTGATTGGTGTATGGAAAATGTTCCTTTTGTTTATAGGTTTAATGTTTTGGGTAGTCCACTTATAGGGGAAGTTCTGCCAAGGAGCAACATTTCCTTTTGTCTTGAGTAGACTTATACTCCTATCATTGTGACGTTGTCATCTCATCTGTGAGATTGATATGCTTTTCTCCCCCTCAATAGATCTTTGGATTTGTGTGTGCCCCACTTCTACTTTGACAGCTTGAAATTTAGGGGACATTGAAATTTTTATAAGGTGGGGAGGTTGTTACACCTAGTACCTAATTTACATGTTTACTAGTCATTTATATGGTAAATGATAATTATTATTACTTTTTACCTTCGTTTCTGTACTTTTAGGGGCTCTAAAAGTTTTCTTTTTATTCTGTTCACTTTTTTAGGAAACTTTATTCTAAAAAGTTGTATAGCATGTTAAACTGAGTCTATAGACACACAGCATGCAAGAATCGAAGTTCATATGAAGAAATTACAGTTTGAAAAGCCAAAGTTACTATTCCAAAAACTTCCTATAAATAGCAAGTGTAAATGGAAACTTTCCATTTCGAGAAGTTTCCATTTTCAGTCAAAAAACCATAATTTCCCTTTCTCTCTAGAGCAACCCAGATTAGCCACTCGACTTGTATTGCTGACCCGACCCAGATTTAAACTTAAAGTTTTTAAATATTTGAGAGCTATTTCAGTAAAATAATTCTATTTTGAATTACAAGCACTCTTTTCTTAATAATGGTATAGATAAATTCGAGCAGGAACATGGTTTTTTCTCTTTGACCTAGAACGCGCCGCACGCGCTTGGTCAGTTTCATTGGAGACGTATGCCTGGTCCGACGGCACGTCCTAGTGGCGGCATCATTGGACGGGCTATTATGGACCAAGTGTCCGGCAGTAGATGGGTGTCTTGTTGGAATGAACGCTGCGTGCTAGCTGCGCTATCCAGATCTTGCAGAGTTACTGTCGAGGGAGAGGAACACTGGCTAGTGTGGATTGCCCCAAGAGCTGAGTGCGCTGGACGGGAGATGAATTCGCCTGGAGGTCACGAGTTGGTGGCGGCGAGTGCGGGATCTGAAGGGTTCAGATCGGATCGACATGCTCTGATCCGGTTTGGGCTATTTGGAGCTGCGTACGTCCACGAGTGTCTCTTTGGTCGGATCGGGTCAGCTTCCAAGGATGATGATGCGGGCTTGTGTGATGGAGAGGACGGATGGCTGGAGAAATGGGCTGAGTTTTCTCGGTGCGGCGGCGATGGTGGGACGGCAGGAGCTTTGTGGGCGAGATGGAGGCGCGGTGGAATATGCAGCCTTCATTCTAGGCCTGGGCTTGGTGACTTTTGGGCTTGGGATTGGGCTCTAGTCCAATACTTAGTTTCTTTTATCTTTTATTATTTTGTTTTTTATATGTGTTATTGCACTTTATTTTTAGTACTATGTGGCTTTATGCTGGCAATAAGTCCCTATCACTATATGGTAGGGCAACGTGGGCTTGGTCCCGGTATGCACACTCAGTGTGCCTTGTCTGACCTAATAAGGCGGCGAACTATTTGCTTGATCAAATGGACGCAACCTCCTAGTGGCAGGATGAAATTGAGTGCCGCCAGATTTGTTTCCTTGCAGCAACATAGTGGGAAAGCTGTGCTATTTGTAATGATGCTTATTCGTTATAGAGTTATCTTTCCGGTATGTCACCGCTATGTCAAAGCAAATGGAGTAACCATTCGTGCACTCCTTGCTAATTGGTGCTTGTTCGAATACATAGATTTTGTAGAGAGTCCTAATATTATTTCAGGATGTTCTCTTTATGCTTATTGTAATCTGGGGTTCAGGCTCTACGTCCCCCCCCCCCCCCCCCTTGTATTCTGCAATTTCATTAATCAAGGCTTGAGGGCAGCCGCACCAGGCCATTTAAAAAAAAAAAAATAGTATAGATAAAATGAAATAACGAATTAAAAAAGAAATTCAAAGGATAATATGCAACAAACAAAGAGAAGTACGCAAGGTGGCTTCTTCCACATTCTCAAAAGCGGTTCAATTCAATATCGATTTCAATCCATCACAATTTGTATAAAAATCAAATGGTAGAGAAGAAAACTTACTCTGCCATTGATTTCAATTTTTGACCACCTAATGAAAAGATCTTAACCATCGGGAGTTGGAGTTTTGAAATTGCATTTTTTTACGAAAACAAGATTAATGCAAGAAAGATTAACCAATGGGGTTAGATGTTTCATTGTTTTGTAAGTCTTATCTTTTTCTTCTTGCTGAGTGGTGTTGTGCTTATGGTTTTCTTTTTCCTTTTTCTTTTTTGGATGAGTTAGATTGCTCAGTGTCGAGTAATTGGACAACATAAATGCAAAATTAGGTCTGTCTAATTTTTTATGTAGTTCTTACTTTTTTTTGGTGAATTATGTAGATATGTTAAAAGTATATATTTTGTTTATCTCTTTTGGCTGTACTTTCATCGTCATCTCTTATTAGGTCTTTATAGGATTTTTGAGACTGCTATTTGTTAATTAGTGATGTATTCATCTGCATTCATATGATTTGCATCTAAGAGGTTATAATTTGAAGTTCAACATTCTATTGACTGAATTTTCTAATAATTTACTTTGTTTTAGGTCTTATATATATATAGTCTAAATTCAGTTTAGTCCCTCGAACTTTAAGACAAAAATAATTTTGGTCTCTGATTTTTTTTTAATCACGATGGTCTCTGCACTTCCAAATTGTATCACCCTAGTCCAAAATTTGATTTTGACTCGAAAAATATCATCATACGTTGAGGTGGAACTGACATGGGGCCGCACTTTTCAGCATTTGACCCTCCAATAAGGGTAAAATGGACATTTACCACCTTCTCCAATTCCAAACCCTTTTTTTTTTAGTCTGCAATTCCAAACCTTAATCCACCACCACCGCCGCTTTGACCCTCCTCCCTTTTCTCTCTACCCCTCCGAAAAGAAACAGAGACTAAGTCCAGAAGATAGAAAGAAATGGTGGATTGATTCCGGTCTTGTCTTCAAGTGCGTGGGCATAGCATCGGCGACGCCCAAAAGATGCACGGGGAAGCGGGAGAATGATTGGAAGAAAAGAGATTGTGAAGCAACTTTTGCTGGATTTCTGTATGAGAGAGAGTTCGAGGAGAGAGAAAGTAAATCTAAAATTCTCTCTCTTCCACCGCTGGTCTCTAAGCACCACCACGCTCACCTCCACCACTATTATATTTCCCGGTCTCCGACGAGTCCAAGCAAGCCTCCACGTTGTCTGGCGATGCCTAGAAGCTTGCTCACGCGCCGACGCCATCGTGAACCATAATTAATTTCACACTGAGCTTGAGGAGTCGCGAAGGCTCACGCTGCGCCAGACGGAGGTGGAGATGCCGGCAGCGCCCTAGTTGAAACAGATGGTCTGCTCCTTGCCGTGCAAAATAGGGTGACAGGGAGCTCGCAAGGGCGAAACTCGGTGGTGAGCTAGTCCATAGTGAACTGGGCTGGCCGCTTGACGATGCCGGTGACCTCAATGGTCTAGTTGTGCCACGTTGCCTTAGGGACGACGCTATGGTTGCGGACATAGTGGAGTGGGATCGGAGTGATGAAGCCATGGTTCATGAGCCGGCTGAGTGGCGACTCCGATTGAAAGGGTGTTTAGTTCTTCAATTTCAGGGTTAGTAAGATTTGATAAAATTGAATGAATTGTTGTTGTACAAGGAGTGGAGGAAAGAGAAGGTGGTGCTAACATGGTATGGAAATTGGAATGTACCCATAATTGTTTATCCATTTCTGATTTTTGGGTTTTGGGGATTTAAGAAGATGAAGAAGAATCGAAGGAGGAGGAAGGATCAGGTGAGAGACTAGAAACAGACGAGGGTTGTGGGATTTCAGAGAGGAGAGGAGGGCAATTTGGACATTTTGTGTAAATTGAGGGTCAAATGCTAAAAAGTGGGGCCCTATGTCGATTCCACCTTAGCGTATGAACGTCATTTTTCGAGTCAAAGTCAAATTTTGGACTAGAATGATGCAATTTAAAAGTGCAGAGACCATCGTGATTAAAAAAAAAAAAATCAAGAACCAAAGTGATTTTAGCCCTAAAGTTCAAGGGACTAAACTGAATTTAGTCATATATATATATATATATTAATTTGCTGTTTCAGAAACCTTTCTTTTCTATGTTTTTATTGAGCACAAATCAAAGATAATAAGTTATTGACTAAGTTGATGACAGAAATCTATTGGCTGTGGATATGTTTAATATTGTAATCAACCAATTCAATAAGTAGAATTCTAGGATTTAGTTCCACCACCTTATCTAGAGAATAGAAAATTGTTATATATTGCTATTAAAACGGAGAATTAGTACGTATCTTCTGAAGAAAATTCCACTACTTGCTTCAATTTATTAGAAATGAAGTAGATCATGCAAAGAATTACCTTTCACTATTTATGTTTGTGAGGTAGCAGATTTTTGAAGAAAGAAAATATATTCAGTACTTAAAAGCAAAACAATTCGCACACTGCAGGAAGGCTAGAGATTTATATATTAATTAATATCGACATAAGAGCATCTTTAGTAATGTTAGACATTTTTTAGTCAAAAATTAGCTAAATAGTCATTTTGACTAGCCACTTTTAAAATATGTCTGCATAAGTTCTCTCTATTTTAGTTAGTTTTAAATTTATATTATCTATTGAATGAACAAAAAAAAAGTTTAAATGTATTTATAAAAAAATTACAGAGAATGACTTAAAATGAATTTTTTAAATTAAAAAAAAAATAGAGAGCCTTATGTAGTTCTCTATATTTAGGAGCGAGATAACTAAAAATTAAAATAGAGAACCACTTAGGAGATCTATTGCATATGCTGAAATTGATAAAAAAGTTAAACATGCTCTCCAAAATAGCTAAGGAGCTAATATTGAGAGTCATTCTGGCTGCACTTTTAAAATACGTATGCATCAGTTCTCTCTATTTTAACTACTTTTGAATTTATGTTTTTTTTTAATGAAGAAAAATAGTTTAAATATATTAATAAATTACATAAATAACTTAAAAGAAACATTTTAAATTAAAAAAATAATAATAGAGAACTTCATGTAGCTCTCTCTATATTTAAGAGCGAGATAGCTAAAACTAATTGAGAGTCACTTAAGAGGCTGGTGCAGTTGTCAAAATGAGAAAGGAAAAAAAAAACTAAACTAAACATACTCTCTAATATTGACTTTGGTAACACAGGAACTGATCGAGGAAAGCCTAATCCTTTTGGTTTGAGGAAATGAACAAAAGCCAACGGGAGGGCTAATAAGCCAAGAGCACGCAAGGTGTTCCCCGAAATTAAGCCTTAGGTTTCGCTCTTAGTGCTACCATTCTATTTGTCAGAAATGTGATATCCTAAAATAAATTACTTGCAACATCCTTAAGATATCAAAAAAACCTTGGACATGATTTTGTGAAAAATAAAACTCAAAGAAACCCTAACCTTAGAGTCGTGCAGCAGGGAGGGGAGGAGAGAGAGTAAGTCCAAACGTCTCTTCCATCATTTATGACCAAACTTTATTACTGTTCATGTCGATACTCGAAGAGGATTTATTTGTAGCTGTCCTTGAACCACAAGATCCCATTCAAAAGTGGTGTAACTGTGCAATACATTCTTGGTTTTAACCTAAAAAAACTCACGAATAAAAAGTTTTGTATCTACATCCTAATTTATCTATGCATATGTATATGTCGATATATGTGTATGTTAGCTTGTTTATAGATTGTATAATATACTGATGTTGAAACATGATTTCATGATGGGCTTAATTGATACAGTTAATCAAATCAAGTTTTGTATGTCTTGAGTTTGAGTCACCATAAGGTAGGAGTGAAATTCTTTGATGATCTTTTAAAGAAAAAAAAAAAGTTTTGCTAATAAACAATAATAATGTTTACCACCATGTTTCGCTCACTAAAGCTCAACAACTCGCTCCTTTTGATTCCATAATGGATTCTTCTTGCCCCTGGCTTAAAATTTGCTCCTGTAGTCAATTTTGGCTCTCGGATCCAACTAGTCGGATAACGGCAATGTCAGACATTTCTTTTGACCTACATTAACATCAGCAGGCACCTGTGAAATACTTCGAATTTCATTGAGGATCGAATATATTTGTGACACCATGTTTTACGGTCTCTCACTCAATCCACCAAAGGGAAACTTAACTTGTATGTCAAGCACTAGGATTTTACATCATGAACTTGGGATATTCCAATTGATCGATCTTTTGTAAACGAACAATATTGATCATTATTACCCTGGCCAACAAGTGCATACTAATTACTTAATCCTTCATCAAAGTCTTTATCATAAACAATTCAATATTTCCATCTCGATGTCTCCATTGATGACTCGCCTCATTTGGAGCTATTAACAATCTTTACTTCAACAACCAGCTCTACTGTGTTTCAGTCTTTATCATAAACAATACAATATTTCCATCTCGATGTCTCCATTGATGACTCGCCTCATTTGGAGCTATTAACAATCTTTACTTCAACAACCAGCTCTACTGTGTTTCAGTGGCATAGTCTAATCCAATATATTACTGTATGCACAGTTGTCTTCCATTAGCGTGGCACATGGCCCACCATTATACTGATACTGTCCCAACTTAACCACCTATTAGGTGTTGGATTTTAATCACAAAAGGCCTCGGTACAATTAGGTAAGAGCCACCCACTTATAAGTTATATTTTATTTGTCACTTTTCCAATGTTGGATCTTTCCTCTCCAACAATCTGTACTATAGAATTGATTCAATGATTCATGAGAAGTCTCTTCATTTCCCACCAGGATCTAACTCGACTTTACCATGATCGATGTTGTTCAGTCATCATCTCTAGTTTGATCTGAACATGTAGCTGCAAAACCTTTAAATCTCAGAGCAGCAGCCCTTAACCTGGTATATTGATCTCATACTCATAGTTACACCATTACTAGTTAAAATTGCACTCATTCATTTGTCTCATCCATGCCCTATATAAGGCAACCGAATGAAGAAACTACACGCCACATTTAGCAAGGTCGACCAATTATAAAGCCAACCAAACCAGCACATATATGTACATCAAAAAGAAGTTAGATGACCCAAAAATCCAATTATAAGAACATTTAAAAGCCTTGAAGGAATGCAGAATAAAAAATGAAAATAAAAGGGCCAAGAAAGAAAAATCTTTCATCAAAAGAGACTTCAAATATCGAACATGATACAGATACACCAAGTTGTGGTCTAGTGGTTGGGATGTGTGCTACGTCCACATTCCACAAGGTTTTTGGTTCAAAACCTCATAGATCAAAATTATTGGCAAACTTGCCAATTTTCGATTTTTGGTTCGTACTAGAGGACCGAAGACTAAACCGTAGACTGGATTGGATTAAAGAGAGAATTCCACAAATGGTCCCCATATTTTGGTCACTCAATTTTCAATTATCTCACTTTGGTCACTCAACTATTACTCTGTCAATTACTTTAGTCACTTTGCTAAATCCTCTGTTAAAATCTCAGTCAAATATACTATATTTTTATAAAAATAAATTTTTAGAGGGTAATTTTATCAAAATCTTACTTCTTCCTATCATTTCAATTCAGACTTCTCAATTTTTCACTATTAGTTGGACAAAAATATACTTGATATTGATTCTAAAAAAAAAAAAAAAACTTGATATTGGGGTATAAAAAAAGTTTTTTTTTTTAACTGAAAAATTAATGGAGTTACCCCCTGAAGGGTGTGTGTGTTGCTAACTTTCTAATGCTAACCTCCCCCAATCAAAAAAATATTAATGGAGTTACCAAAGTGAATAATATAGTTAAAGTTGAGTGACCAAAGTGATATATTTAAAAAGTGAGTGACCAAAGTGTCGAACAAATAAAAGTTGAGTAACTATTTGTAATATTCTTTCTAGATTAAGTAGTTTGATAAGGAATGCTGAGTTGTAAAATTTTTATTAGTTGTGATTTATTCATTTATATATTCTTAGGGCCCGTTTGGTATTGTGGTTTGAGACAAAAAATCACTTATTTTTAACATTTTACGTACAGCATGTGTTTGGTAAAACAAAATCAGGCGCGTTAAAAAATAATAATGGTGATTTAACCACGATTTTATAAAGCAGCGGAGCGGCTGCTTTTTGAAAACCGTGTTTTCCTACAACACGCGGTGCTGCACCAAGTTAAATGAAAATTTTAAATTTCCAATAACGTCCTCATCTTTTTCTCAAAATGACTGAGACTATTCTTACGATGCTTCTTCCTTGATCTTCTCGCTCCGGATTCCGGACCCGATATCCCTATTTTTTTTTTTTTTTTAGAGAAGGAAATGCATTGCATTAAACTGCTAAACGCAATCGAGATACAAGTACAGAGTATAAGTACCGGAAAGTCAAAATGACAATCCACAACCTAATATGAAAGTCAAGAAACAAAAGCGTCATCGCTACTAACTAGCTGCGCTGCCTGTAACTTTCACAATAAAATACTTATAACCATAAAATGGAAGAAGTGGAAAAATGTCTTCACTATGGATCTCTATGGATCTTTCAATTCAATCAATTCTTCTGGTACTACCAGACTGGTAGTCGCTAATTTGTTCTTCAATTCTTATTTCTCCTTATTAGTTGGGTAGTTTTTCTTTTACCCTCAGTTCATTTTTTTTTGGTCTGATTCCTGAGTTCATCACCCATGAACTATTGGCCTAATATCCTGCAATTCCCTTCATCGAATTTTTTTTTTCTTATCTAATCCTGGGGGCTTTGTTTTCTGATTTGCTCTCTAAAGGAATTGTTTTTCTTTCGTCTTTCCTATATCAATTCTCAATGAAGGGTTAAATAAATATCTTGATTGTTCAATGGGTTTGTTGATCATAAGTGTTGAACCAAATCGTATCTTCTTTCATCTGAGTAATCTTCAATCCAATATTCAATCAACTCGTGTCTATCTTAACACAGGTTGGAGTCAAGGATGAACTGCAACATTTTGGAGGAGAATATGGTCTGGTTTTAATACAAAGACAATTGTGCCTAAATGCATAACTAAGAGGGAAACTGGTTCTTGCTCTTGATTATATATAATATTGGTTCTTGGCTTCTTGCTCATTCAGAACGTATAATCGTATAATATATATATATATATATACAGGCCTTCTTGGGTGCGGACGTCCGCACCTTTTGCTTCGGTGCGGATTTCCAGTTTTTCTCCACTTTCCGATCATATTTTCACATCTTAGCCGTTCAGTTTTTAGGTCCTAATGTATAGATCATCTCTGCAAAATTTCAGCCACTTTGGTGATCGTTAAGTCATCCAAAACTGCAATTTATCATTATAAATATGAACGGTTCCGGTTCGACAGATTCGGTCCGTTCGTGGAAATTGCAGTTTTGGATACCTTAACGATCACTAAATTGGCTGAAATTTTGTAGAGATGATCTATGCATTAGGAACTAAACATTGAACGGTTAAGATGTGAAAATATAATCTTAAAGTGGGAAAAAATGGCAAATCCGTACCTTTTTGCTTTGGTGCGGATATCCGCACCTGAGCAAAGTTCTATATATATATATATATATATATATATATATATAGAGTGTAAACTCTTTTAGCATGTATATTTTGGTCATTATATCGAGCTATAACATTTTACAGGAAAATTTACCAAACACAATAGCAATACTTTTATTGCTTAATCAATTTGAAAACATAGTTTACCAAACATTTAGCTGAGTTTTTCTACCGTTGATTATTTTGACAACTGAGTTTTTTCACAGCTAAGTTTTCTTACAGCAATACCAAACTAAGCCATAATAAAGTGGAGTTTGCTGCCACGTAATGAGAGATTTTTAAGTAAAACTTGAGATCTCTACCAATATTTGGTCTATTAGACTAACTGCTAATCGACAATCTTCAAAGAGTTTGAAGAAAAAAAATAACCAGGGAAAGATGCAAAGCAGAGGTCTCCACCTTTTTTCTCCGTATATATTCTTTTCTAGCCAAAATTTTCAGTCACTCGCATTTCCATTCGCAATGCTACCATGTAAAGGTTCAGAAAAGTCAATACGACGCACCTTAGTTTCAAAAGAAAAGCATCAGTACGTTGACTATAGACAAAGTTAGCATCCATATCTATCCTATTGCTAGCGTAGATCATTTTATTCGTTTCTCATTTAAAGCACTCAGTAAAGGCAGAGAAAGCAAGCATATGTACCGTGGAAAGAACAAACCATGAAAGCAAGCTAAATATACTAATTAGGTATTGCAAAAGTTAAATTCTTACCTTACCAATAAACCAACTGGCAACTGAGGACGTTGCCGAGAAAGCCTTTTGGAAGTTGGAAGTTGGAAGCAAAAGTTGACTGGATGCTGACTTGAAAGATCAAATATCTTGGCCACCAGGAAATGCAGAGAAGTTAATCAAACTGATTCATGTATTTGGATAGCTAGAAAGCTTAATTTTAATTCCGAATGTTAAAGAAGGAATTGGTACAGACAGAAAGCGATGGCAATTAAGCATAAATTTTTCCCTCGAATATTATTGGCTCAGATCCTCGTCCTCAGCCGGGTTTGCATTTTTTCTGTCGACAATTTGATCAAACATCTCCAAATATATGCGGCCTCCACGCGCTTTCATGGCAACTTCCTCATGTCATTATTATTGGTTGAAGTTGAACAATGGGATCTGAATGGAATAATGAAGTTGCTAGGAAATTGCATGATGCGCCCCCACCTGTTTTGTTTTGGGATATTGGCAGAGCAACCCCACCTGTGCCTATAGCCAATTCTCCTCGAGTTCTGGTTGGATTGTGTTCGTGTCTTGTTATTTTCATGTTTAAATTAATTAGTATTTTGCGATAAATTAATTTGGAGTATGTTATTAATTAATTATTAATTGCTAATTTTGACGGTAAATAAACCTAGGTATTAGTGTTAAACCGTAATATTTTAGTATATTGAGTAGGGCTGCACGCAGATTAGATTGGATCGGTTTTGACTCCAAACCGTCTCTATACCAAAGTAAGCGGTTTAGACATTTTAGACAACCGGTCATCAAAGAAAATAAACTTAATCCGATCCAATCCAATCCATTTAAAGATGGTTTGGTTCGGTTGGTAAGGCGGTTTTAACCTATATAGCATTGACGTTTTGTTTACGAAAAATTCATAGTAAAAATACTAAAACTCAATCTCAATAATAAAAATTTAATAATCAAAATCCAAAACTAACATTCAAAGAACAAAATCCAAATTAGTTTCAAAATGATTCACTTATTTGGGTTTTAAGCCTTTTGGGTCTAGGATTCAATATGGTAGAATATCATTTTGAGAATCAAAATATAATTGGAGATTTATAACTTACTTATAAAAGACTACCCACAAATATAGATATATATATATATATATATATATATTATGTATATAAATTTAAAAATTTTTCCTATTATATTTAATACATACCGGTCGGTTCGGGTTTCACGGTTTAAGTAAAAGAAAAACCAAACCAAGCCAATTCATAAATGGTTTGGTTCGGTGTTGAACCGGCTTTCATATTTTGATGCTAAAAACCTTAACCAAACCATATTTACCTGTTGGTTTCGACCGGTTTGACCGGTTTGTACCGTGTTTTGCACACCCCTAATATTAAGTAATGCTATGTAACTTACCATTTTTGGTACCATCTGCATTCTATCTTATATGGCAGCTGATGTAGTAGAAAACTCAATTTATCACAAAATTTCATTAAATAATGTGGTTGTGGCACATTAGCTGCTAAATAAGGTGACATACAAGTACTACTAAAAAAATTAGTTTACTTAATATTATACAAAGACATTTCATGTTACAATTAAATAATAAACTTTGACATGTTTCAAGCATGAATTTTATGATTTTGGACATTTTTAAAGCATGAATTCCATGTTACTGACTTGCATCAATTTTCTACTTTTATGGTATAACTTTTCTTGTATAACCTTGTTGGCGTACAATGATCAATAGTTAGTTAATATTACTAAGGATTCTTGACCCAAAACACTAAAATTGGCAAAACTTATCCTACTTACCCTAGTAACAAATTTTTATTCTCACTTACCATGTTTAAAACGAAATGACAATTTTGCCCTTGACTTAATTAATAAACTACATTTATGCCACTCCCCCTCTCCAGCACGACTCTCTCTCTCTGATCTTTGATCTCCGATCTCCACCTCCGGCACAGCGATGTCGTCTACACCTAAAGACGACGATGACGCCCTCCCTCGACCTCACCGTCCGCTTCCCTCTTGCCACCTTCGAAGTCATCCACTCACATCCATCGATAAAATATTTATAAATGTGATGCAAAAAAATAAGCACGTTTCGCGGTCGTTATGTCATCTGTCAACCAAGAAAACATACAAATGACTATGGTTGACCAATCCGATCGGGTTCGAAACTATGGTGAAATTGACTAAATTTTTTATCATAGGCATAATTTATTGTAATAATCACATCCAACGGTCGGTTTTCCCATTTTTTTTGAATTGATAGAGGTTATTCTTTGGAATGTATGATATATAAATATAGATTTATAAAAAAATTAGTGTCTTTAAATATTTATTATAAATAAAGCCCAAAACGCCCGTCCCTAAAAGCCCATAGGGCCCGGCCCGAAAAAGCCTGCAAGACCCGCTTTATATGAATGGGCTTGGATCCTTCGATTTACAATAAAACTCGGCTCGGCCCGGCTCGCCATTATTTAAAAATATAGTAAGGCCGGACCCGTTGACAAAGCCTATCTTTATGTAATAAAGGGGTTAGAGTAAAATAGTTTCAAAAAAATTTAATAATAATTGAGCATTAGGGAAGACCTTATTAAAGTCTTATGAATAAGGGGAAATTAAAAAAACTTAATAAGTGAGAAAAAAATCCTTAAAATTAAGGTAAATAGACAAAAACTCTATTACTAAATGTTAAACGTATATAATGTTCGTAAAACAAGACATTACAAATTTGATCAACTCGTGAATCACTTAAAG
Organism: Rosa multiflora; assembly: GCA_002564525.1. Classification (NCBI taxonomy): domain Eukaryota; kingdom Viridiplantae; phylum Streptophyta; class Magnoliopsida; order Rosales; family Rosaceae; genus Rosa; species Rosa multiflora. The sequence goes on along the minus strand of BDJD01000064.1, from coordinate 20,433 downwards.
CACTGAAATGTAAATATGTTTCCTACTTCGCTAACTACCTGTCCACTAATCAATTCACTACCGGTCTACCGTGTAGTTAGGGTTGAATTTTTTATTTATTTTTTATATATCTTAGTCCGGGCACTTAATACTTAATAGATAGTCATAGATTGGTTGTTACCAGAGTTTGAAGTTCTAGTTAGTTTTGGGTTCCCAATTGAGCAAGTAGACAAGTTGCCACGTATGACAAGTATTGAACGGAGCAAATCGATGACACCGTCTCTTTACTCTAAGGAGAAAATAATAGGCAAAAACAAAGTTGGAGAAAAAGAAAGTTTATGTCTAGCTCTTTGTTTTAAACCAACGGATACTCTACAGACTTACATCACACAAACTTAAAAATCAAGAAATTAAGAAACAACAAAGATTGTTCAATTGGTAATCATTTATTATTATTTTTTTTTTAAAAAGACGAACCCTAGTCAAGACAAATAGAAAGCCTCAAAAACATTGTTTAGCTGCAACCTAGTTTGGCAAGCAAACAGTCTCTTTAGTCTCTTTTAATGCTCGAGCATGCCAACACTGTGCGATGTAGTCATTGAGGCGTCCCTTGAACTGACTTCTTCTTAAACGTTGTGGACAGGGAGAGCACCAACCTCGTCACAGGGTTCTTTCTTCTGCCTTACGGATAAGGACTTCTACCTTACAGATAAGGACTTTAGGTGTGATCTCTTGTGTTACCGAGTCGATACTCAACATTGTAGGTTGAGCAGAGCAATCACCGGAAAGTAGGAGAAAGCGTGAGGTTTGCCAAAGCGTGACTTTAGGTTCACAAGGTTGCTAGGGCCTAACCCTTTGGTTTCGACTATAGGTTGCAGGTAGGTTGCTCTGGAGAGATTTTGGATAATCTGATAGATTAGTTGATTTAGAGGTCGTGTGCTGTTTACCCTTGAAACCTAGTATTTATACCTAGGGTTTCGGCAGTTCCTTTCCATAGAAGAATTATTGATTGAAGATTCCTAATTAGTCTCTGCTACTCAAATCCTTTTTCTTATGGACTCTGGAATGGCGAAGGTGTAACCCAAAACTAAGTAGACTTATTTTTTAGCCGCAGGTATCAGTCCGTTATGCGCAATCCTCTCAAGGATATTGCCAAAAATATTTTTGGGCTCAAACAAACACATCCTCTTTTTTGGACATATACTTGAAAGTCTTGGGATGAATCTTTGGCCAACGTGAATGCATATATATGTAGTACTGGATAGTCACCCTATTTAAAAGCTGACTCTGATACATAGTACAAATTTCTGGCAAAGCGCCTAGCCAGTCGGTGGCCGGCTTTATAACAAATATTGTCTTTGAGTTCCCCTTGCGCCCAATTATGTCTTAGATTTCATTATTCAGTTCACATTGCGCCAACCTATACCTAGCTATATGAAATACTAAGAAATTTCCATGAAAGGTATTTCGATCTCTCATCTTTATAATATACACTAGTCATGAAGCCCGCACGATGTTGCAGGTCTTTTTTCTTTCTAAATTTTATACATAATAAAATAGCGATTATAATTCAAAATTTGTTGGCTTACGTCCATGGCACATATATTATATAAATTTGATATAGAAAAGACATTAACCTATCTGCAGTGTCATATTTGTTTACAAATTTAAGAAGTATTTTTTAAACTATGATAAAATAAATAAAAAAAAATCTGTCATTTTTTATGAGCGGTGGATGTTGTCGTTGTTGCAAGTGATGTTTATACATGTGAGCTTCTGTCCTTGATTGCAATAATTTTTTTAGAAAATTACACTCAAGTGTATTTTTGAAACTTTAATTATTCAGAAGGCCACTTAATCTTTTTTGTCTTCATAAGGCCACTTTAGGGCTAAAACACGTCAGCCTTTTTTATGCTATGCCCAATTTGCCCTCAGTATCATATCATATCAGATCTATCTCTCTCCCTTCCCTATTTTCTCAGTTTTCTCTGAGAATGCTGTCTCCCTCTTGCTTCGCGCCTCTTGTCGCCGTCGTCGCTCGATTCTCTCCGGCGTCGCCGATCTGTAACGATAACTTAAATTTGGCGATGCTCTTTACCACTCCACCTCACTCACTCCTTATTTCTCCTCGCCGATCATTTCCTGATGACCTCTGTCGCATTCAGTTGTGAATCTGAGCCTCAAAAGTTATGCTTCGTCGATCGGTGGCGTGGCGTCAGAGTTCCACGCCGCTGCGGTGGTGGAGGATGGAGATCGAGGGAGAGGAGAAGGAGAAGGAGAATTATAGAGTTCTGAGAGTCGGGGTTATCTGCGGAATCTCTCCACCGCCAAGCGACCGCACAAGGAGATAAAGAACCTCAAGCTTCCGATCATTGAGCCCGACGACCAGGAGCTCAAATTCGAAGCTGTCCTTCTCCGGCAAGCGGCTGAGATCTGAAGCACTCGATGCTTTTGAAACCACTCGACTCCTGGGCTCGGCCTCGTCATGAGATCTGGTGGCTGAGAATCCGCTGATGCTTTTGAGATCTGGTGGCTGAGAATCCGGTAATGAGATTGGTAAAATCTCAGATTGGTTCGGGTAGAGCTGGAGCATGGTTTCCTTCGGCTTTTTTCTGGTAATGAGATTGGTAAAATCCGAGTCCTCAATGCAATCGTAATTTTTCAATTGCTTGGATCTGGAAATTTTACACCTGTTCAAAACCTGGAATTATGTATTGTTACAGTTTTTGGAAAAGTTAGAAACTCATTTGTTGATATTTGTCATTCAATTTGATAGCTCTGTGTAATTGTTCTAGTGGCTTTTCAATATAGTGATAATAGCTTTATGTGTCTATGTTAGTATCTTTTCAGGCTAATGTTAATAGCTTTTGTTTTCAAATCAGTACCTCTTTGTAACTATTATAGTGGTTTTCCATCATAGCGATTGTAGCTTTCTGTACCTATATTAGTATCTTTTCAAGCTGATGTCAGTAGCTTTTCTATTTTCATTTTGATTGGTGACAATAGCTTTTGTTACTGGTGATGGTGACAGTAGCCATTTGTTGGTGGTGAGAGTATCTTTTTGTGTCGGTGACAGTAGGTTTTGTTAATGGTGTTAGTGGCTTTTGATTTTTTGGAGCGCATCTTTTGTTGGTGACAATAGCTTTTGTTGCTTGTGATAGTAGCTTTTGTGACATTGCCGGAAATCTCACCAGCGTAGCTTTTGTTGCTAGTAACAGTAGCTTTTATTGCTAGTGATAGTAGCTTTTGTGACCTCGCCGGAGATTGCCGGAATTCTCACCAGAGTAGCTTTTGTTGCTAGCGACAGTAGCTTTTGGTGTTGGTGACAGTAGCTTTTGTAGTCGCCGGAAGTTGGCCGGAGGTCGGCCGGAAACCCGCCGGAGTTGACCGGAGACTTCGCCGGAGAGAAGAGAGAGGATGGTTGTTGACTTTTTACTCTAGTGGCATTTATGTAAATATGTTAGTTTTTATATCCAAAATATAACACCATTTCAAATCTAGTGGCCTTATGAGGGAAAAAATTAGTTGGTGGCCTTATGGCTAAAAAAACATTCCAAGATGCACTTATATGTAATTAGTTTTAAGGTTTAAGGTTTTATTAGCACCGGCTGATGAGTATGTATTAGTGATATGTGGGATGTAATTAGTTTTGGAGCTGAATTTTCTTTTGAGGTTTATCTAGGGTTCAATAATGATAGTGTTAGATGGAAATGAGAAAAAAATGTAAGGTATAACATTAAAAAAAAAAAAAAACTAGGGGGACATTTCTGTAAAAGAGGAAGCAGAATAGGGGTAGAATGATCAAAATACTATTCATTTTGTTTATTCTTTTGTGAATGAGTTTTATTATAGTTAGTTTTATTATAGTTATAATTAATCTATGTACTGCAAGAATTGTATAGTACCTATGTACTCTTGGTCGTACTACTTCCAACTTTCTGAGAAATTTCCATAGTTGCTTTGATCGTATACAAGTGGAACAACACTCCACATTCTCTTGGTGTCGGTGCGCTTGTTTCTTTTTTGGAGAACGTCAACTTAGATCGTATACAAGTGGAACAACACTCCACATTCTCTTGGTGTCGGTGCGCTTGTTTCTTTTTTGGAGAACATCAACTTTGATCGTATACAAGTGGAACAACACTCCACATTCTCTTGGTGTCGGTGCGCTTGTTTCTTTTTTGGAGAACGTCAACTTAGATCGTATACAAGTGGAACAACACTCCACATTCTCTTGGTGTCGGTGCGCTTGTTTCTTTTTTGGAGAACATCAACTTTGATCGTATACAAGTGGAACAACACTCCACATTCTCTTGGTGTCGGTGCGCTTGTTTCTTTTTTGGAGAACGTCAACTTAGATCGTATACAAGTGGAACAACACTCCACATTCTCTTGGTGTCGGTGCGCTTGTTTCTTTTTTGGAGAACATCAACTTTGATCGTATACAAGTGGAACAACACTCCACATTCTCTTGGTGTCGGTGCGCTTGTTTCTTTTTTGGAGAACGTCAACTTAGATCGTATACAAGTGGAACAACACTCCACATTCTCTTGGTGTCGGTGCGCTTGTTTCTTTTTTGGAGAACGTCAACTTAGATCGTATACAAGTGGAACAACACTCCACATTCTCTTGGTGTCGGTGCGCTTGTTTCTTTTTTGGAGAACGTCAACTTAGATCGTATACAAGTGGAACAACACTCCACATTCTCTTGGTGTCGGTGCGCTTGTTTCTTTTTTGGAGAACGTCAACTTAGATCGTATACAAGTGGAACAACACTCCACATTCTCTTGGTGTCGGTGCGCTTGTTTCTTTTTTGGAGAACGTCAACTTAGATCGTATACAAGTGGAACAACACTCCACATTCTCTTGGTGTCGGTGCGCTTGTTTCTTTTTTGGAGAACGTCAACTTAGATCGTATACAAGTGGAACAACACTCCACATTCTCTTGGTGTCGGTGCGCTTGTTTCTTTTTTGGAGAACGTCAACTTAGATCGTATACAAGTGGAACAACACTCCACATTCTCTTGGTGTCGGTGCGCTTGTTTCTTTTTTGGAGAACGTCAACTTAGATCGTATACAAGTGGAACAACACTCCACATTCTCTTGGTGTCGGTGCGCTTGTTTCTTTTTTGGAGAACGTCAACTTAGATCGTATACAAGTGGAACAACACTCCACATTCTCTTGGTGTCGGTGCGCTTGTTTCTTTTTTGGAGAACGTCAACTTAGATCGTATACAAGTGGAACAACACTCCACATTCTCTTGGTGTCGGTGCGCTTGTTTCTTTTTTGGAGAACGTCAACTTAGATCGTATACAAGTGGAACAACACTCCACATTCTCTTGGTGTCGGTGCGCTTGTTTCTTTTTTGGAGAACATCAACTTTGATCGTATACAAGTGGAACAACACTCCAAGAATATAGTTCCTTATATGGTTTTCTACACGAGGACCATATAATAAAGTAATATGGGGTTCACATCCAAAACTAATTGGCAATGGATGGAGTGACCCAAACCCTTATAAACTCATAGGGAAGATCCCATTTTTCCCATGTGAGTACAAGTGGAACAACACTCCACATTCTCTTGGTGTCGGTGCGCTTGTTTCTTTTTTGGAGAACATCAACTTTGATCGTATACAAGTGGAACAACACTCCACATTCTCTTGGTGTCGGTGCGCTTGTTTCTTTTTTGGAGAACATCAACTTTGATCGTATACAAGTGGAACAACACTCCACATTCTCTTGGTGTCGGTGCGCTTGTTTCTTTTTTGGAGAACATCAACTTTGATCGTATACAAGTGGAACAACACTCCACATTCTCTTGGTGTCGGTGCGCTTGTTTCTTTTTTGGAGAACATCAACTTTGATCGTATACAAGTGGAACAACACTCCACATTCTCTTGGTGTCGGTGCGCTTGTTTCTTTTTTGGAGAACATCAACTTTGATCGTATACAAGTGGAACAACACTCCACATTCTCTTGGTGTCGGTGCGCTTGTTTCTTTTTTGGAGAACATCAACTTTGATCGTATACAAGTGGAACAACACTCCACATTCTCTTGGTGTCGGTGCGCTTGTTTCTTTTTTGGAGAACATCAACTTAGATCGTATACAAGTGGAACAACACTCCACATTCTCTTGGTGTCGGTGCGCTTGTTTCTTTTTTGGAGAACATCAACTTAGATCGTATACAAGTGGAACAACACTCCAAGAATATAGTTCCTTATATGGTTTTCTACACGAGGACCATATAATAAAGTAATCTGGGGTTCACATCCAAAACTAATTGGCAATGGATGGAGTGACCCAAACCCTTATAAACTCATAGGGAAGATCTCATTTTTCCCATGTGAAATGTATATATTCTCAACCGTCTTCATCACGAACGGAACCCACCATCGGCATGGAGCTGCATGTGGAAGTAATTATATAAAAGCAATAATTTCAGCTAGGGGTACGTGACTGTATGCCAGCTCTGCCATGACCAAACCAGTACCCGCTCTTGTCTAAAGTTTTCCATTGACGAAGACAACAAATTAAAGCGTTTAGCTGGAAAACAGTCGGGTTATCTGGTTTATGATTTATAATATGAACCTTTTCTTTCTTCAAAGTTTCTTTATGAAGTAAAATTAACTGCTAAAAAATATATGTTGCTTCATTGCAAAGCCTCAGCCCTCAAGATCGAGATGGAGATCATGACGAAGAGGCGTGGATAAGGTAATGAGTCGGTGACAGCGGCACCGTCCGACCGTCGTCGTAATGCTTTTTATATCGACACAAAAAAAGCTCCGAGTAATTTGTTAGGTCGGTCGGTTAGGGTTGGCACTTGAGAACAATAATCAATTAGAATTTTATAGCATGTGTCGACAGAGGCATGTGACCCATAAAGTCAATCTTCGATGTTAAGACAAGGTCAATGAAGAAAAAGATATGGATAAGAATCCAATGGAACCCCTAAACTATTCGGTATAACAAAGTGTGGTCGATTTTACTTTTCTTTTAAAAAAAATTGGGATATGATAAAGGCCATGATAGGGAATAGGAATGACAAAATTCCCCATCGAGTAGGGTACCCATAGGGTATTCGACCCTAATGGGGATAAATTCGGGGAAAATCGGGTAACGGGGATGGGGATCCCCAGTATTAGAATTTTGAAATCAGGTACTGGGCGGGGATGATATTTTGATCCCCATCCCCATATACCCACCTAATAAGAATTATAAGAAATACATATATATATATATATTTATTATATATATATTTTTGATATTATTTATAAATAAATATTTATGTAAACTTAATATTTTTGTCAATATTTAAATTATATTAATAAATATGTTCAAAAAAAAGGAAGATTTTTTTAATAAAAGATTTTTATCAACATGTTAATTTTCCTTGATTGAAATAA
>BDJD01000064.1:0-12100 GCA_002564525.1 Rosa multiflora | reverse complement strand
TGAAATTGGGAGAGAATTGAGTTGTACTTTCATTGATAATATGGACCTCTTTATATAGAGGATTACAAGACATAGAATCAAAGTTGTACAGTGAAAGATAATCGTACAATTAATCGGATATCTATGAATATCTCCGAGAATATCTCTAATTCAAAACCCTATTACAACTAGGTAAGGTAACCTAGAGTTTGGGCCAGAGACATATTCTGGATTTACTAAAACACTCCCCTTTGTGTAGTCCAAACATGGTGCTCTTCTCGTTGCCTCATTAAAAACCTTGCCTAGTAACAAAAATCCTGTGGGATAAAAATAACCTCGATCGAAGGGGAAAAAGAGCACAACACACCATTCATCCTTAATTCTTTAAGGGCTTCCAATGAAGATCATGTCCAACATAAACCGCGATAAAATCTGAAACCTGTTATGGAAATGCGCAGGCATATCCCTTCCCAATCAAGTAGTCACTTTAGTGAGCGTTTCAACCTCATTGCAAACGCACTCCGTGGTTTAGAGCCACTTGATTTGGGTAAATGAAGTCCAACATGAACGTTCATGTATATTCCATTTCTAGATCCCCATATAGATACATAGTGACCACATTTGTAAGTTGCATGTTCAGTTATTCGGAAACTACAAAACTGACAGGGTAGTGGAGTGCAATGACATGCATTAGGAGAGAATATATCTCATCGTAGTCGATTTCAGGGCGTTTTGTGAGAAACCTTGCGCCATAAAGCGAGATTGTCATCTCTTTTTCTCATCACGCTTTCTTACGAAGATCCATTAGTCAATAAGTTTTATGTTAGGAGGTGTTGGCTCACTGGCTCAAAAACCTTCCTCTTTGTCAGAGAATCCATCTTATCCTGGATCACATCTTTCCATTTAGGCCAAATTTCTCTACGTTGGTATTCATTCATCAACATAGCGTAGTTCAATATCATCGGACTCAACAAACTCATGCACAACGAAACGCTCAAACGCACAACTACATCATCAATTATGATGGATTTTCTATCCCACGTCTCATGTACACTAGTGTAATTTTCAAAGAGCTCTATATTCTCAGGAATATGTTCTGACGTTGAGGCATCCCCCAATGATAACCATAATCCGGAAGATTCTCATGAGATGGATTTTGAGTGTCGATGATCCAAGGATTGGGTTGTGCCAAAGTATCATTCGAACCCACGGGCCTCCCATGCATCCTAGCTGGGGCCAAGGCCAGTAACGTCAGAGTGCCACTTTCTTTGGCATTGGGGCCATGCCTATTTCCATGTAGGGTGGCGTTACGTCCATCCTTGCAAGCATATTTGCAGCAGATATGTGTGATCTTGTCACTTTAGCAGGGATCGAGGTGAGACATAGTGGGGACAGACCACGACAATTCCTATCGTTCTTGCTGAACATCTGTGTTCTTATCTCCCCCTAACGACGGGAAGATTGTCTCATCAAAGTGACATTTGCAAATTTAGCGGTAATGAGATCGCCTAGCAAGAGCATTAAGTGGCGAACGATTGTTAGAATCTCAAATTCAACGTAGTTGCCCATTCATCTGTAAGGACCCATCATAGTACGCTGTGGCGGTGAAATTGGCACATAAATGGCTCACTCAAATATGTGTAAGTACGATACTTCTACTCAGTCACTAGTTGTAACGCAGAGGTAGATTGAGTGGCGATGGGTCGTAGACAAATTAGCATAGCTGCATGCGATATTGCATCACTCCGAGCGGATATAAGGAGATGGGTGCGCATTACCAATGTCCGGACTACCATTGTAGTCGTTTCCACGAGACCATTTGGGTGTGGTCATGGGAATATGATGTCCAACATCAGTCCCAATGCAATAACCATCGAAAGTCTTTGATGTAAACTCTCTAGCAATGTCAAATCCAATTGACTGAATAAGATGATCCGGGGAGTGAGCCCGTTGTCATATGATATGTGCTAGAAGTGTAGCATAAGCAGCATTTATAGATGGACAATGGCACAACACGTGACCAGCGTGTTTGCGTGTCAACTAACATCATGAGATATTTAGACGTCCGCAAGTTGGTTGAACTAGTCCACAGAATCCCTACTGATTCTATGTACGAACATAATGTGTATTTTCATATCATTTTCGTAGGACGGTCTCAGTCCTAATTTCCCTAAGGAACGGGCTTTGTAAAACGAGCGAGAGGCTTTAGAAGCAACCAATGAGAATTTTGGTTAGGCATGAGCGTCTGAAATGCTATTTTGAAGCAAGTTGGTGATTGCAGCATCACCTGGAGTGCCATCACCATGATGGACGCCATCCATGGCGTCATGGATAGGGACTACGCCAGCCCTAGGCTGGTGGTGGACTGAGGCGGAGCCCTAGGCAGCAGCGTCAGTCACACTTAGTCCAGGAATCAACTTTTGATTCATGCTTCATTTCGCTCGATAGAAAATATGTCCATGTGAAGTCTTTAGTAGATAGATCATCCTATCATGACCAGGATGACCTATCCTGTCGTGACAAAGCCAATATGTGTCTAAATCTAAGAGATCTTCTCTCATAACTTTATTGGATTTAATAGCTCGAATAGTGACATAAAGTCCACTAGAGACACATAAACTTCTCTAAGATGCGCTTTTATTTGCAATCGTTAGAGGCATTGCAAAGGAACTCATTTCCGTTCTCTACATGCGTTTTCGCATGGAATCCGTTGGCTATTCATAGGTGCGATTTGCCCTAGAAGTGTAGAGAGTTTCTGTGACAGTAATCAAGGTGCCATTTGGCAAGGGGAACTTGGGCTATTCCATGTCCTTAAATTAATACTGATGAAAAGAACTAGGTCAAGTAACCTAGAGTTTGGGCAGACACATATTCTGGATTTACTTGAACATGACAAATATTTTTCTTTATTTAATTAAATTCTTTCCTATAAATTTTCTTTCCAAATATTAGTTAATTTGGTCCCCAAAAAAGTATTAATAAATTGAATTTGAAAAATACGTATGTCCAAATTAAGAGGGAAGAAAATATTATATGTTAGTAGCAGTCATAATTATCATCTAAAATATAAATATAAGGAAAAAAAATAAAAAATAATAAACTGTAAAAGTAAAATGGGAAATTAGTCTACTCATTTTATTAGATAGTCTCTTTATATAGGGTGAGAATTACAATTGTAATAGCAATTACAATAATGACAATAATGGATGATTGAGCTGTAAACGCTAATTCCTTCATTCTCTCTGCGTTAGTTACTTTGACGAAGGCACATAAAGTATTTTTCCTTTAACACTCACCCTGTGGGAAAAATACACCTTAGTCGAAGGAAAAATGCACAACGCACCTATTACATTTGATGATGACATGCGTGTGTGTTAGACCCCCCCCCCTGAAGTCTACACCTGCCTCCTGATCCTTACATCAGTTAAGGGAGCTTCGAACGTTTTCGCATTCCTATGTTTTTCACATGTTTCTCAAATATGGCCTTAGGCAATGATTTGGTAAACAAATCTGCCACATTCTCCTAAGACCTTACTTGATTCACTTGAATCTTGAGGAAAGTCTGTTATTGCTGATTGTAGAAAAACTTTGGCGATATGTGTTTTGTATTATCACCCTTGACATATCCTAGCTTCATATGTTCGATGCAAGCTGCATTATCTTCATAAATGCAAGTAGGTTCTTCAGTGGTAGAACTCAAACCACTAGTCCCTCAAATATGTATAATGATAGCCCTTAACCATCTACACTCACGAACTGCCTCATGTAGAGCAATGATCTCAGAGTGGTTCGAGGAGGTAGCCACAAGGGTTTGCTTGGTTGATCTCTAAGATATCGCCGTGTTGCCAATTGTAAATACATAAGCAGTTTGGGAATCACCTTTATGTGGGTCAGAGAGGTACCCAGCATCAGCAAAACCAACCAAAATATTATTTGGGATTTCGGTGTAGTGGGTAGCGCTTTCACCATCAACATTTCCTTTAGGGATTGCAGTTCTATCTGTGGTCCATCTTGTCTCTTTGTAGGGAAAGAACAGTCCCAAGGCAATGGTTCCTTTTAGGTATCAAAAAATGTTTTTGATACCATTCCAATGATGCTGCATTGGTGCTGAGCTAAATCTAGCAAATAAGTTAACTGAGAATGCAATGTCTGATCGAGTGCACTGGGCTAAGTACAATAATGCGCCTATTGTACTTAGAGAATTTCAGCTCCTAACACCTCTTAGTCATCTTCCTTTGGACGAAATGGATCTTTCCTTGCATCCAAACTTCGACCGGTCATGGGAGTGCTAGCAAGATGCGCTCTATCTATATTAAATCACCTGAGCATCTTTTGGACATACGCAGACTGGTGGATTAGTATTCTACAAACTCGGTGTTCTAGTTCAAGGCCTAAACAGAATCGAAATTTCCCAAGATCTTTCATCTCAAATTCGGATTTCAAGTACCTCGCGGTTTCTCTTATTTCATCAAGAGTACCTATTATGTTCATATCATCGACATATACGGCTACAATTGCAAATCCAGAACTTGTTTTCTTTATGAATACGTAGGGGCATAATTCATCGGTCTTATATCTCTTCCCAATCAAGTAGTCACTTAGATTGGGTAAACCACATCTGCCCAGATTGTTTCAATCTGTAAAGTGAGCGTTTCAACTTAATTGCAAACGCACTCCGTAGTTTAGAGTCATTTGACTTGGGTAATGTAAGGCCATCAGGCATTTTCATATATATATATATATATATATATATATATATATATATATATGAATCAAGTTCCCCATAGAGCTATGCGGTAACCACATCCATGAGCTGCATTTCAAGTCCTTCGGAAACTACATGCTAACTAAGTAGAGGAACCTTATAATATTCATTACGGGAGAATATGTCTCCTCGTAGTCAATTTCAGGCGTTGTGAGAAACCTTACGCCACAAGGCGAGCCTTGTACCTCAGAACATCATTCTTCTTATTATGCTTTCTGACAAAGACCTGTTTATGTCCTACAGGCTTTACACTTGGTAGGGTTAGCACTACCGGACCAAATACCTATCTCTTTGCTAGAAAATATAGTTCTGCCAAGATTGCATCTTTCCATTTAGACCAATCTGCTCTTTGTTGAAATTCTGCAACAGAGCGTGGTTCGATATTATCGTGCTCTATGATTTCTTGAGCAACAATGTATGCAAATACATCATCAATGTGTATGGAAAATCTTTCCATCAACTCATACACACTCTCATAATCCATTGAGGTTTCTTTGCCCTAGCCACCATCTGTAGTCTTTTGATGGTGGCTTCTGCGAGACCATTTTGTGTATGCACAAAGGGTACATGATGCTCTACATCGATCCCAATAGACATGCAATAATCATCAAATGTGTTTGATGTAAACTCTCCAACGTTATCAAACCTTATAGACTTGATAGGGTGATCAGGGTGGTGAGCCCTTAAACGTATAATCTGTGCTAGGAGTTTTGCAAATGCAGTATTTTTTGTGAACAATAGTGCGACATGTGACCAGCGTGTCGAAGCATCCACCAGAACCAGAAAGTACTTGAATGGTCCGCATTCTGATGGATAGGTCCACAAATATCTCCTTGTATCCTTTGTAAGAATGAAATGTTTTGTTTTGTATCTTTAGCATAGGAAGGTCTCGATCTTGTTTTTGCTAAAGAGCAGGCTTTGTAAAACGAGTGATGTGCCTTAGAAATAGTCAATGAGGCATATTGGGAGGGAGGTAGTGCTTCTGGTACTTCAGAAGGCAATGGCTGCATTTGAGCAGTACTAGGACCGACACCTTACAGTGTGGCGGATTTTTGTCCCATTATATTTTTCACTCGAAAGAAGGGATGTCCGTATGAGTTATTTAAAATACGGATCATCATGTCACAACCAGAGTGCCTTAGGCGGTAGATCGAAAGCTTTAAGCAACTGAGGTGTGAGTACTAAGCTGAGGAAGTTTCCAAGAAAGTTCCTATTGCTGCAGTTTAAAATACGGATCATCATGTCACAACCAGAGTGCCTTAGGCGGTAGATCGAAAGCTTTAAGCAACTGAGGTGTGAGTACTAAGCTGAGGAAGTTTCCAAGAAAGTTCCTATTGCTGCAGTTTAAAATACGGATCATCATGTCACAACCAGAGTGCCTTAGGCGGTAGATCGAAAGCTTTAAGCAACTGAGGTGTGAGTACTAAGCTGAGGAAGTTTCCAAGAAAGTTCCTATTGCTGCAGTTTAAAATACGGATCATCATGTCACAACCAGAGTGCCTTAGGCGGTAGATCGAAAGCTTTAAGCAACTGAGGTGTGAGTACTAAGCTGAGGAAGTTTCCAAGAAAGTTCCTATTGCTGCAGTTTAAAATACGGATCATCATGTCACAACCAGAGTGCCTTAGGCGGTAGATCGAAAGCTTTAAGCAACTGAGGTGTGAGTACTAAGCTGAGGAAGTTTCCAAGAAAGTTCCTATTGCTGCAGTCAGCTGCAGATTTGAGGAGGTCAAAGTGAAGTTGACCCTGGTAATTAAGAAAGTGACTTGAAAAATATCGAATATTCTCTAGCCGACAATGAAGATTATTGCAACGAGGAAAGGGATGGGCTTCGGCCATTTGATACCAGATGTGTAGAAAAAGATTGGAGCTGCGAATAAAGTCATGCATGCGGATCGCAACCTCGATCCATATTAGCTGATATATATACTAATATTCTTGTCTATCTGTTGAACTGGTTTAGTACCAATTCGTAGTCACAGAGAGAACGTACTGTTGAGCTAACAAATTCGAACACCATAGGAGAGAACTTAATTAACACATGGCGAATGATCGCGAAAGTAAAAAAGAAATTCAAAGCATCAATATGTACTTACACTAACAGAAATGACTGGCTGGATAATATCAAGTACATGCATTTTTTAGTTATTAGAAAAATTTAACTACAAATATAAGAACTGAGATTACGTACCTAATAGATCGATATTGGGTGTTGGTTTACCAAGGCATAGAATATTTGTCAAAGATAATTAAGTTAAATCAAGTTTACCAAATATACCACCGATCGGTCCACGTACCAATCATTCTGACGTCTAACATAAATAGTTAATTGATAGAATAATAAATAGTTAACAGATGTTCAACTCTATCAATCCATATCGAGCCATGAAGCATATGCATGAAGGATGATGCTAATTTAAATTTAAATTTACTCTATAGAACAACTTCGAGCTTCGATCCAAAGAAATAAAGACAGACAGACAGCCATCTCCATCATTAATTCTCCACCGCGACATTAACTTTCGAAATCCTCTGACTATAATTTCTAGCACGTCAAAGCCTTAATGATAACGCTAAAACGAAAGTTTGTGTATGCATTTGCTAGCTTGTTTAAGAGCTCCTTGTCATTTGTTTTTTGGCCATGCATGGCGCTTGAGTTATTTCCACACAAGATGACACACACAAAGGAATACGAATACTACTTCATTCGTTACAATAATTTTTTGTTTATTGATCTCATCAGCAACTACTAAAATTACTTTTACTTCTTTTCTTCTCCAAGTCCAGTAGTTAAGACCTGCGTTATAATTAGTACATAGGAGAAGTCCACTTCTGCTACTGACAGTACTGGATATACACGAATAATGGATCAAGTTTTTTCTTGAGTATGTCTTCCACCAACCCCAGGACACGGCATCCAATTATATATATCGTCTAGTCTTTTCTTCAGTTATCTTCTAACTTTCCCTTGTAATTAGGCCTTGAGGTGGACGTAACATTGATCAATCTTTTCACCAAACGGGGGTTTCTCATATATTTCAGTGTTACTTATATAGTTATATGCTATTATGATCCTCCAAGAGTAGGTCCTGGCCGGATGTTTTTCTTCTTTTTTTTGTGGTCAATCATGACCACAAAACGGGTGTCACGCCCATAATTTTTAACACAAATAAAAATTGATATACAATCTCATAATTATATATACTTGAGTATGTCTTCCACCAACCCCAGGACACGGCATCCAATTATATATATCGTCTAGTCTTTTCTTCAGTTATCTTCTAACTTTCCCTTGTAATTAGGCCTTGAGGTGGACGTAACATTGATCAATCTTTTCACCAAACGGGGGTTTCTCATATATTTCAGTGTTACTTATATAGTTATATGCTATTATGATCCTCCAAGAGTAGGTCCTGGCCGGATGTTTTTCTTCTTTTTTTTTGTGGTCAATCATGACCACAAAACGGGTGTCACGCCCATGATTTTTAACACAAATAAAAATTGATATACAATCTCATAATTATATATGTGTGAACGTTCAGCCATCAATACAAAATACCTAGAAACTTTTTTCCTTTTAACCCAAGTACATATTGATACCTTGAACCCACTATGTCAATATTGACCTGCTCCACAGAGTCATATATTACAATGCTTACGAATTAAATTGTCAACAACAAAATAAAACGTAAATGCTCATCAGAGTTCACCACAAGCGAAAGTCTTAATAACGGTAAAGTCACAAAATGGCTTCCTACCGTAAAGCTGCAATTGGCACTACCTCAGCATCAGCCACGATTTTCCTGACCTGCAAGATTAACCCCTACACCATTTGAATGGTGCACCGGGTTGCCACACAGCAAACCCGGTAAGATTTTGCAAGCCCGTATGAGTAAACTAAAAACCACAAAGCAAAACATATTTCTTAAGTCACCTCAACCTAAACACGATATGCACCTATCTCATACCTACGGCCATCAATTCCACAACCTTCCATATCGTGCCTACATAAGTCAACTGGTGACTAAAGCCTCATGCTCAGATTCTCAACTAGCGTCCTATTACAAAAATTCAATCAAACAAGACTTCCTCAAGCAATGTTTGACGCCATTCTAACGCACTACGGCGAATTCCAAATCACACTTATTCCCTTCCCCCTAGGAGCTTTTGTCATCAACATGACATCAAAGGTGAAAAATCAATGAATCACCTTCCTATCCTCACCACAGAGTTCAATTTGTCACCACTATGGCTCTTAAGAAAAATCAAACCATCAATCAATACAATCAAGAAGAAACAAAGCAATCACATTTCAAAACAAGCAAAACAATTCATGGTAACCCTTGCATATAATTTAGTTAAGGAGGTCACACTATGTCAAGCAATTCAAATCATTGTAACCATCGTAATCCCACACTCTGACGTTTGTAGGTAGCCCCGGCCATCACAACAGTCTTCTCGATTATTGTTAACTTAATAACAATTCAGCTCCGTTACCGAGAAGTCGTCACACTGATCATCGCACAAATTCCACCGGTCATCACACAGATAGCGATCGTCCTACTGATTATCACATAGATTTCAATGATCATCACATAGATAACAATTGTCCAGCTGATCATCACACAGATTTCGCCGGTCATCACACAAATAGCCATTGTCCTACTGATCATCACATAGATAGCAATTGTCCAGCTGATTATCACACAGATTTCGCCGGTCATCACACAGATAGCCATTGTCCTACTGATCATCACATAGATTTCAAGGATCGTCATATAGATAGCAATTGTCCAGCTGATCATCACACAGATTTAGCCGGTCATCACTCAGATATCAATCATCACAATGATTCATCACATTGATTCCAACAATTCATTACACAAATATTCCTACAAAAACTTCACATGACAATCATCACAAAGATTCATCACACTGATTCCAACAATTCATTACACAAATATTCCTACACAAACTTCACATGGCAATCATCACAAATATTCATCACATTGATTCCATAAATTCATTACACAAATATTCCTACATTTGATTCCAACAATTCATTACACAAATATTCCTACACAAACTTCACATGGCAATCATCACAAATATTCATCACATTGATTCCAACAATTCATTACACAAATATTCCTACACAAACTTCACATGGCAATCATCACAAATATTCATCACATTGATTCCAACAATTCATTACACAAATATTCCTACATAAGCTTCACATGGCAATCATCACAAAGATTCATCAATGCATATATATATTTCACGTAAATATATATATATATATATATATACGTAGTCATTCACTCAGCAATACCACTAATACCAACCATAGTCATAGTTAACCTAATAACTCCAAGACAATAGGGTAATCTTACTCATAACAAATATCGATCATGCTCATAACAAATATCGTGAAATTTACGCACCTCAGAATCCCGCTGTGTCTTCACATGTTAACCAAAGCAAGCACAATCGCCTCAATCCGTTCAACAAGTCGAACAAGTACCTGAACACATAGGGTCTTGATTCAGTGCACGAATCACAAAGTGAATAAAGTTCGAAACCCTCGTTTTGAACTAAATCCCCATGAGTAACTCCAATCGAGGCGAAACCTCATCCGAGACCTCCCTAAGTCTCTAGAATACTTCCACGATCGATATGTCAAATTCACAAGTCGATCGGATGCTCGGATTCTCACGGATCGAAACATTGAACGATCCGAAACCGTAAAACCCTAACATGCTCATACGATCTCCAAAAATTACAAACAATATATCGAAATGCTCGTATCGACGAGTAGATTGAAATCAGGAATAGAAACTATCCCTGAGGTGGCTGAAAACCGCCGAAAAACACCAACACAGTGGCGGCACCGCCGCTAATCCAAAGTCAGAATTTGGCAAAACTTCCAACACCAAAGTTCTTCATCTCAACCCCAATTTCAACTTTCATAACTACAACAAAGTCCAATTATAAACCAATCGATCGAATTTTACCTTAGAACAAATCGGGATCTCCAAAAATTACAAACAATATATCGAAATGCTCGTATCGACGAGTAGATTGAAATCAGGAATAGAAACTATCCCTGAGGTGGCTGAAAACCGCCGAAAAACACCAACACAGTGGCGGCACCGCCGCTAATCCAAAGTCAGAATTTGGCAAAACTTCCAACACCAAAGTTCTTCATCTCAACCCCAATTTCAACTTTCATAGCTACAAAAAAGTCCAATTATAAACCAATCGATCGAATTTTACCTTAGAACAAATCGAACCGATTGAAACCCTAGAATTTCAATTCCAAAATTCGATTTCCACAAGTAGAATCGATGCAAGCCACCTTGGGAGAAGTATCTGTGTCCTCTGGGCTCCAAAAGCCCTCAAGAACCACCGGCTATGGTGGCCGGAATCGCAGACTCTGATCAAGGCGATCTGCAGCTCCTTCGCGGCCTCTTCTCGACCTTGCCACGCCCACCACAGCTCGACCCACGATGAAACACCTCCACAACCTTGTTGACGAGGTTGATGCGAGCAAAATCCCTTTTTGAATCGAAGCAAATGGTGGCCGGAGGAGGGAGAACGAGGCCGGTAAAAATGGAGACTGCACACGGGCTCGGGAGAGAAGAGGAAAGCTCGGGTTTCCTTTTTGGGAAATCTGGGATCTTTTGCAATTTTCCCAAAAATTTGTCCTTTTATACTAAAATGAAAAGTTTTTCCGAAGCCCATAACTTCTTCATTCGAACTCCGATTTCTGCAGTGCGCATGTCCATGAACTCGTATCGACGCGCTCTACAACTTTAGTGAAGGAAGTTTTTGGAGAAACCCAACCAATAATCACAATTTAGATTCTGGAAAATCCTCGGAAAATAAATACGAATTTCCGGGGTACTACAACGGGTACAAAACCAGTTAACATGGACCATAGTCTCTTCTAGAAACCAGCTAGCTGCATGTGCAAACTACTCGATTAAGTTTAGGACGAAGGCATGGCTACACAGGCTTCGGTGGCCTATAACGCACCCTCAATTTTGAAAAAAAAAAATTTGTAGCTTAATTTTAGTTTAAAAAGTTTAATTTAATGTCCAGCTCAAATTTTTAAAGTTAGCCCATGTGTTAATTTTTTTTAGGTCATAGAAATATTTGCTTGAACAGGGCCGGTCCTGAGATTCTAACGGCCTGAGGCGAATAATTAAAATGTGGCCTCTTATATATATATATATATGTGTGTGTGTATATATATATATATATTTTTTGCTCCAAATAACAGTATAAAATTATGTATTTTGAATAAAAGTAAATATGAAATCAATAACAATACAAAAGTATATGAATATTTA
>BDJD01000063.1:32108-53370 GCA_002564525.1 Rosa multiflora | reverse complement strand
AATGTTTGAGCCCAAAAGTATTTTTGGCAGGATCCTTTGGTGGGTTTGAGCCAGCGGGCCGGTACCTGCGGCCCAAAAATAAGCCTACTCGGGTTTGGGGTAGCTTCGCCCATTCCGTAACCCATAAGGAAAACGAAACCTTATTGGGATCGAGTAGCAGAGATTGAATAGGAAACTTCAATTAATGATCCTTCTAAGGCAAGGAGCAGTCGAAACCCTAGATGTATAAATACAGGGTTAAGCGGCAAAGTTAAGGACCCCTCTCGAATTAATCAATCCTAGTGATTGCCAAGCCTCCCCGGAGCAAACCTTCAACCCTGTTGAAACCCGACGACCGTACTCTCAGTCCTAGTCTCTCAGAGCCGACTGTCAGTCCTACTGCCACATAGATACTACCAACGAAGCAAGGGTAACGCCCTCGCAGCCCAGCGAAGCCAAAGATACGCTTTGGCAAACCCCATGCTTTCTCAGAACTTCCCAGTGATTGCTCTGCTCAACCTACAACGTTGAGTATCGATTTGGTGACCGAAGATATCACACCCAAAGTCCTTATCCGTAAGGCAAAAGTCCTTTCCCGAAAGGCTAGAGAAGAACCCTGTGACGAGGTTGGTGCTCTCCTCGTCCACAGCGCTTGAAGAAGAAGTCAGGTCAAGGGACTACCCCGCGGTGCTAGCACGCCTGCGTAATCACTCGCTCAAAAGAGACAGTTTGCATACCAACTGGTTTTGGAGCCAAACAGAAGTTAAAGAAGTTCACCCTAAACTGGCCATCTTTGGCCTCCTGCGCTAGAGTTTGCGCCACCAAATTTACATCTTCATTTGTTTCTTCTTTTTTCTATTTTTTGTTTTTCCGTGTTGTTGTGTGTTCAAGTCTTTCCCTCCTACATATGAAAATTTTGAAATTGTTAGTTACTGACGCTCAATAACACAACTAAATTTATTACGAACCTTCAATAAAACAATCAAATTCATTACTAACCATTAATAGAACAACCAAAAGTTTTATTGACGCTCAGTAAACAACCAAATGTTCAAATTTCTGGAATTGCTTGCTTTCTTGAGCTTAAATATTGAAGTAGTTTACCAATAATGTCTATCTATGTTACCAATATTACAACTCTTTTTTACAATAGACGACATCTTTTTATCAATAAAACTAAGGACACCTTCTTTTGGAATTTAATCAAGACGTGTGTGTACGTTTCACGACCCCTTGAAAAGAAGCCAATAACCTATGGCGATGGAGTGTGGTAGTCTTTATGCTCCTTTATGGTTAAGCTGGAAATTTCTGTCAAAAACAAGAGTATCTGTATATGCCTATGGCCAATCTGCACCAGTTTGCCATTCTTATATAACTCGCCGAGGGGATCAAGGCAGGGTATTGACATTTTAATGTGCATCCCCAACCAATACTTTAATACTACTGATTTGAACCCAAAATTGGAGCCTTCAACTAGAAGACCAAATGCATCATTGGACTTCTGGAGCTTTTTCACGGCTGCACCAACCTCCTTCCCACAGTTGAGAACTGCTGCAGTCGCCTTCGGATATGTAATTGGAGAGTGGCCATAACTACGGGTATGCGTAAGGTAACCTTAATTTCATCTTTCTCCGTTTCTTGTAAATTCTTATTTCGTTTAAGGTTAAGATGTTGGTAGGGCAAGTTTGTTAAGTTATGGTGTATAGATAAATGGAAGATTTTCTAACATATTGTAAAATTAAAATTTCTCTGGCATCTGGTTGGGACTGTATTCAATTTCTAATAAGTAAAGTTATAACGTAGTCAACAAAGATGTACAAGTAACTCGAAGGTAGTCGTAGTCCGATATAAAACAAGGCTTAAGGCGATGTCTTCCTAATATAATTTGAGAGTATATATGATGTATGAAGAGTTCTCAGAGGATGATCTTATTAACATTTGTTCATTGAATTTTAAATAGAACAAAAATTAAATATTACCCATTTGAGAGACGGAAAGTAGAGAGGTAAAGACTAAAACAACATAGATGAAAAATATGCAGCATATGTTTGCAAAAATTAGGTTCATACTGTCATGTTCTTTTTCATCAGCTTGCTTCCCTATTTATTTATTTAAGTTTTTTTTTTTTTGGGTTTAACTATATATTTATATGCTGAATTAGAAAAATACAAGGCCTCCGGGAACTTTAGGCCTAAGGGACGACCCTAGTGGAGAAGCAACAAACTCTGTTTAAACAATGTTCTATTATTATTGAAATCGAATCATATACTCTTGGGGGTTGATCAAGCGGCAAGCGCTAACAGGGTAGTGAAGATAGCGTTGCAGCTGTTGGGCACCTTATTGAGAATTTGAAGGCATAGTTTCATAGCTTCTATGGAGTGTTCCACAATATATGACTCATTTACTTACGAGTTCATCTGGCGTTAACATGGCGGAGAAGGTGAGGCTCCATCGTGGCTCTTACCTCATCTCCACCGAATGTATATCATACCGATATTGTAACTCCATCGTAATTGTATTTTCTCTTAGGTAACATATGACACTATTTCCCCATTCTGTTCGGATTTTCTTTCACAATTTTTCCCAAAATTTTGATGAGGCCACATTATGCCCTTCATTGAACATTTGCTCATCTTACTATGAAGTAACAAAAGAAAAGGATAAGACCTTCAATTCGGTGCCTATATAACTTCATCGAAAGCCCAAAGACAATATAAGCAGTAGCATAAGGATTGACCCGAAAACGGCCCAATAAGAAACCAATTGCATCCTTCCAAACAACAGAAACCAATTGCATTTACCGCCAAAATTTAAACCTGAGTGGAACTTTTTGAAAAACCGTACGAATATGTTCCAGACTTCCAGCCTTTTTATGGCTTGTCAATCTTGTCACTGGTCCGTCCCATCTTATTCCTGCCCTAATAGGCTAACAATAACCAGGTTGCGGTTGTTTTTTGGCACTAGTCCAAACTTTACTGGTTCGTCCACGTTGAGCTATCATCATGAGAATCGAAAATCCAAGATCATTTTTCTTTGATAATTACTGTGATATTGAGAGAACAGGGAGAGTTCAATCTCTATACCTTGGAGGGAGGTATGAGTAAGTGCTCTTACGGCTAGAGCTACAAGCCGCATAAATCTAAGATCGTTGTCATCATTAGCTGCCGCAATTTATCATAATTTTGTATGTAAATCAATAGAAGATTTAACATTTTGATTATACCATTTAAGCATGTAAATCTTGGACTTTAGATCCAGAAAAAAAATATCGCTTGATGACTAATTAGGAGCGGGAAGACATTGTGATTGTTCTCTTCTTCTTTTTTGTTAGATTGCATTTTTGTTCATGAGTTTTGAATTTAACAGTTGGTTTGTTGATTTGTGTTCGAGAATACTGAAATTAACATCATTACCAGCAATGCGACCTTATAAAGGAAGCGTTGGGGCTACAGAGGTGTTGTTCTAGTTGCATTTTGTCCCAATTTAGACATACCAAGCTCATGACAACAGAGGTCGATTATAGCGGTTAAGCTATAGAATTAATAAGGGATCCGGCTCCTCTAAAGTGAGGAGGTTGTGAATTTACGTCAATTTCATAAAATCTTGACCCTCTGTCTAATCTAAGGATCCTGACAATTGACACATCACTATTCCACCCATTTTTGGTTTTTCATCTTAATCCTAGTTAACTTTCCGTTAACTCCAAAACAAACAAAAAAATTGGGAATTTTTCGTCAAATTCGATCCTTCTTCGTTCTTCCTTTCCTATTTCTCTTTACTTCCATGGCTGCATACTAACCATGGAATGACTTCTTGCACTTGTGTTAATTAATGAATTCATCAAGCTAGAATCAATCCCATGTTATTCATTCTATTTTCATAATTACAAATCAAATTATCAAATTGTTTATGTTTGGGTACTAGAGAACTCGGATGACCAGATTCAATTTTCATAATCCTATACTCATCTTTGATGGACCTGAGAGTTAGAAAATTGTTTATCAACTTGATCATGCATCATCAATATTAATGAACTCATCTTCAACATTGCAATTGAGAATTGCTATGTGAGTTCAAAAAATTAATAGTGGAATTTGAGTTCAAGAGTTCTTAAAATTCATCAAGATGCAATACTAAATTGGGATATATTAACTCCATCGGAAAAAAAAATTATTTTCCCTTCTCTTCCAACACAAAAAAAAAAACAACAAAAGCAAGTTCAGTGTGTATTTTGGTCTTCGATCATGGTTTAGGTATCTTCAGATGTCTGTATTAATGGAAGATTCAAATCAACATTTTCAAAAGTCCTAATCCTCTGTACAGTGTACAACATCAGATTTTTGATTACGAAAACAAAATAAATAGCATAGGATTATTTCTTTATGAATTTATTAATTAACAGAACTGCAAGAACAGGCATTCCATGGTTAATGCACAACCATGGTAGCAAAAGAGAAATAGAAAAGGAAGCACAAAGAAGAACTTGACGCAGAGAGATATGTTGACCAGAAATTCCTCTCTTTTTTTAGGGAGTTAACGGCAAGTTAATTAGGATTTAGATGAAAAATTAAAAATTGGTAGAATAGTAATGTGTCAATTGTCAGGACCCTTAGATTAGACAGAGAGTCAAGATTTTATGAAATTGATGTAAATTCACAAACTTCTCACTTTAGAGGAGCCGGGTCCATAGTATTCGAGATTCGAAGTTCATACGATTCGAGGTTGCACAAAGAAGAACTTGACGCAGAGAGATATGTTGACCAGAAATTCCTCTTTTTTTTTTTAGGGAGTTAACGGCAAGTTAATTAGGATTTAGATGAAAAATTAAAAATGTGTGGAATAGTGGTGTGTCAATTGTCATGACCCTTAGATTAGACAGAGAGTCAAGATTTATGAAATTGACGTAAATTCAAAACATTCTCACTTTAGACGAGCCGGGTCCAGAGCAGAGTATTCGAGATTCGAAGTTCATACGATTCGAGGTTGATTGTAAGTTTCATTCAATCTCTGTACCTTGTACATTGTCACTACTTCAAGTTTGGTTTCGTGGGATTTGGCTCCACCATCCATTTTCCCCGCCTTCCCTGTATTATTACTCCTTATATGATTCAAACACTAAACCTTCTCTGAACCCGTTATATGATTCAAGCACTCCTACTGCTGAAGTCGACAATTGAAAAACTTCTTACTCGAAAGTCATATTCAATCTTAAAAGTCTAGACACGAAAAATGGACCGAATAGACCATGTGCGTGGGAAGTACGCTCCTTTTACACAAAGACCAAAATTGCGGAATGCAAAACAGATCACCAAAACTCTAATGTGAAACATGACCAAACAAGATACTCTGGTCCATTTTTCTTAAATGATACAAACAAGATAAGCCCCAAGTCAGCATCCACTTGTAAAGCTTTCTGTTGAAATAATTCACAAGCGCCTCATGGGGCAGAGCAACAGTACTGTTACACAGCTATACCCCTCCATTATTAGACAGCAACACTGCATGACCTACGTCACCTACCCAACAGCACCAAAAAGGACCTCACAGAACGGATCACATCACATAAAAAGGAAAGGCCCCCAACATTTGTGTTTGGCACTATTTACACTCAGATTTGAAATTTTACATGGGCAGGACTCCACCAACGTGGCCCGACCTCGGCCTTCTGATGCTGCTCCGGGAGACCATTAATTTCTAAAACAGGGATAGGATCTAAGTCACTTATTTCCGTGCGTCTACATCTGACTTGACTCGGGCATGTTTGTGTTGGAATGGTGCGCACAAACAGCTCAGGTAGGTCTGAGACCACAATAGCTAGTTTGGTCCTCATCAATCAAGCAGCGTTGGGACACATGTTAAATCTAAAAATCCTAAAGACATCGTATTTCTTCTTACCACATTAGCTAATCACATGACGTGGTAACTGATGCGTACGTCCTCATCATGTTAATTCACTGTGCTTGTGAATCGGGGGACCGTAAGGGCAGCCGGTTCACGTCAACGGGAGGTAGAGCCGTTGATCCGAGGAGGGATGTTGCAGATGCCTTGCCTTGAGAGTTCAGCTAGTACACCTTCAGTGGAAGGAAGCTTAAGGCCTAAAGGAAGGGGTAGCCATGGCTTGCTCATTGCCTCCTTCACAACTTTGTCAATGATTTCCTCTGCCTGCATAAAATAAAACCCACGGAACCAAAAAGATCAGATTTGCTGAGCATTTTTAACGTTTGGTTTATGTCAATACCCCACCACTTATATTCTGCATGTGCATTATTTGAAAGCAAGTTATAACACTCATGACTTGTCTGATTCAAGTAGGTACATCAAATCTACAACCGACATGATAAGCATACATATCAGTACATTATTTTGTCCAATGCAATGCCACTCAATCCGACATTGTTCTCTCTTTACATTTTGTTTTTTGGCACAAGTACCATAGATTCCATTTCACATTGCTTCTATTGCTGGGTGTAGTTTATTAACCTCGCTACAACTCAAGGATCAGATTGCAATGATGGTTTGACTACATAATAGAAATGGAATGCAATGACCAAATTTTTTAGCAATGTGCATACGTTGAGGGTGTGTGGTATTACCGGATAAAGTTCAGAAGAATCATGTGGCATGCTGCAGCCATTATCTACTACATTTGTGTTGTTCAACCCTGATGCAATCTGCATTAGAGAAACAATGAGTATGAAACAGTAGGATAAATGATTGTTCAAGTCCAGGAGCGATTTGCGATATTGGTTACAAGGTATATATTTGTAGCTTAATTGCACATCAGAAATGGAATGCAGTGTCCAGATTTTGAGCAATGTGCATAAACAAAGGCTGTGTGGTAGTACCGGATGATGTTTCGAAGAGTTATGTGGCATGCTGCAGCCATTGTCTACTACATTTGTATTGTTAACCCCCGATGCAATCTGCATTATATATAGAAACGTAGTATGAAATAAGATTTGGGTAAACAATTGACAAAACAGAGTTGATGACTAGTGCAAAAACAGAATGTAGACTTGTCATCGGCATACTCACTTGAGGATAAGAGGAATAACCACCTTGCAGAGGTTGAGGCATTACAGGGCAACCCCAAGCATCAGCATGCAACTGTAATGTCGAAATGATGCAATTATCAAAGGATCTCCAAATGAATAACATACTTTACGAAAGGGAATAACTGTACTTAAAATGACCAACATTATTACCCCTGGATAAGAAGGATTCCAATGCCAACTTTCTGACACCTGCCATGGAGGATAGCTAGGTGATCCCCACATTTGGATATTGGCCGGGTGGCTGGCAGGTTGGCCCCACATAGGATAGACCGGTGGCATTGATACAGCACTGTTATAATGATATGGGGGAAAAGCCATGATGGGTTTATGAGGATAATAACTCATTTGATTTGGATCTCTAGGATGTAACAGTCTGCGGTCTTCATCCTTGGGCAAGATGTGTCTCTTGTGCATCCGATACTTCTGCATCACAACAATAGTCAATTATTTCATTAGGTTGAATAGAGCAGGGGGGAGATAAAGTTATCTCATTTGAGTTGAATACCAATTCCAATAAAGTATGGTTATTCCAAAAGAGGACTCAATGACTGACGACCCTTACTTCAAACAATAACAACAACATGCGAGGTAGAAAAAGAGTTGGGGACACAGATCAGCTAAATATATGGGAATTCTATGGAAATCAAGACAACTTCCACTGAACCTTTTCCACTTTTATGTCTCATTAATCAACACCTAAATTAGTATTATAGTTGGTTTACATAGGCTTCTCATTACACAATCTTAAGAGAAAATCTAAACAGGTTTCGAACAATGGCTCCCATCACAGACGAGTAATTTCTACTGAAACAAAACTTGATTGGTTATTAAAGAGCTAGTATAATACCAACCTGGAGATGGCTTGCTACATTATGCCTTGTCAAACCTTCAGTTTTCATAAGCTCTAGTATTCGAGAAGGAATGGCTTGATCTACACCCAATTGTTCCACCGCATGGACAAATTTCTTGTGCAGTTCTGGTGTCCAGTCTACCTGAAACCAAACATAAACACAAATGTACTCAGGTTGTCAAGGTCCCCGACTGAAATCATGATCATCGAAACTAGTAGATTAAATATTTTTTCATACAGAAGTACAGGTGTACAAGATTACCTTCATCTTCTTCCTACCAGATTTGTATGAATGATTGAGACCTGATGCTTTACTCAGATTTTCAGTAGCACGACCAGTATCATTGGTACCATCTATAATATGAGGCTGAGACAAATTAATATCACTCTTAGAAACATCAGCGGAGTCCTTTTCCTGTTTGACCACTATCTTCTCAGGCATCTGAGGTTCACTTATTTGAAGAGTATCGTTAGCATTGCCACATGTAGTTTCGACAGATTTAGATTCACCATCGTGCTCCCCACTCTCTTTCTCTGATAAGCAGTTAGTTTGATCTTGGCAATCCCCATCATCCAGTAAACGAGATCCTTGTTTTATTTGTGGCGTTGAAGGAGCTGGGTACTTATCACTTCCGGTGGATTGTTCATGGTCATGTTCAAGAACCCTTGAAGTGTTTTCTGTTACTACTGAGATTTTGCATTTCGGTGGTTCATTTTCCAGTTTGGGCTGCAACATGGGTACTACAGATTCTTTGACAGGCTTGACTGATTCAGAGACGGTTTTCCCTCCTGCATTGAATGCCTGCTCAGAATTTACAAAATCAGAAACTTTCTAATTGCAGAATGTTCATCATACTTTGTAGTAACTCTTGACACAATATTACCATACTATAACGAACCTTATGAACAACATGCTGCCAAATATTCCGAAGTTTGTCCTCACCAAGAGGTTTCCGCAGAAACTCAACTGCACCAAGCTGGAAGTAAATTGTCAAATACATGCATGAAACGAAGTATGATCGACTGGAAATGCAGTATAGAACCTTTCATTTTTTATTTGAGCAACAATAGGATAGGCCTAAGTTGAAGAATCAAACCTTAAAACTCATTAATTATTTGAAATTTCAAAGAAAAGATTTCACTGTGCTGGGCAATACTTATTCAATAGGACTCTAGGCAGTAAAAGACAAAAAGAAGAAGATCTAAACAGTGTAGTGCGTGTGGTTTGGAGATCGATCGGTCACTTAAGTGGTCAGAGAAAATATCTCACCGCTATACACTTCATCATGGTGTTCAGGCAATGAATGTTTGAAGTCACTGCAAGAAAGATTTAGTAAATTCCAATTAAAAGTTGTTAGATGATTAAAAGACAATCTGTTTGAACAAAAGTAGAATCAGAGAAACACATATAATGAATAAGAAATCAACAAGAGAATTTTATGGGTAACTTAGAATAGTAGGTTTTCTTGTAAACTTACTAATGATGGGCAAGTCCTTGGCATTTTCAAGAAATTGGAAACCCCAATCACCTTTGCTTGTGTTTACCTGGGACCATGTTTAATTTAGAATAATATGGCTATAGGAATGACACAACAAGAAATTCAAGAGAATCAATAAACGATCACAATGCTCATATAACTGAATAAGCTGCAACAGGCTGAGCTAAATACATTTTTCTGGAAAGTGACTCCACAAAAGAACAGACTGGATCTTTTGGTCCTAATATCTCAAATCAGCAAATAAAAACCAATACTTTACAGATGCAAGCTAAACTTTTCTCTAAATCATTAAATTGAGTTCTAGTTTCATATGTAGTTCATTACCTCAACAATTGAAACATGGAAACTTTCAGGGTTGCTTGAAAATGCTGACAATGCTTCGGTTTCATTGCAGAATGTAGTAACTGCAACAGACACGGTGATGTTAAACGAAATGTGTAGATGGCTAGACGTGAACACAAAAGAGACAAGTGCACAAGCATGTAGAATATAAGACAGAGGAACCTTGAAGTAAATCAACACTACATCTAAACAACAGGATTTTGATTTCTCCCCTTCATCGAGTATATTCTAATTTTGGCAGAACTCCCCATAAAGAAATTAAAGCCAATTACTTCACCAAGTAGATCCAAAGAGATTATATGTGATCATTATTTTAATTCTTTAGTGAGAAAAAAAAAATACTGACGTGTTGAGAATTGCAAAAAATTGATTCTTCTTCCCTGTTCAGGTTCATTTCTAACATCCATATGACTAAAATCCAAAACCACATAAAACCAAAGCCAGAATCTAACCATATAAAGAAGCATCATGAGATGCTTTAGAGAAGAAAGAAAAGGGGACCAGTATACTGGTGGAAAACTAAACAGAACTGGAAAAGAGTGAAATTAATATTTCTAATTAAGGAACTCTTCCGATAAAAACCAGAACTAAGCAGAACATGAGTGATTAAAAGATCTCTAACCAATATAATCCATGGCCTCAAGCTTTGATCTTATCTCGGCAGAAGAACTGGTGTCTTCATCAAGGAGAAGAACTCTAAGGCCCTTTGGGAAATCTTTCCACCCTTCCAAATCACTGGCAGTGCAAACCATAGCTGATTTGGCATCGTTTCTCAGGCCGTCCTCGAACAATGTAGCAGATAACAGCTCATAAGCCTTCAATGAATTCTGCGAGATCCACAAGAATCACACATCAGAGCCAATCTTTGCTTGATCTAAGTGTCTTACAAGAACTAAAAATCAGAATGAACTGGGATATTGCTGATTTTAACTTAGAAAGATTCCCAATAATAAATCATACATACTGCAAACACCCAGTTGCAATTTGAATGTGTTTTTGTAATAACAAGTCATTAAACACTATAACAGACTGATCTTTGATGATTCAATCCGACCCAAGTTCTATCAGACACTGGAGCTTCTGCCGGGAACAAAGTTCTGCTTTTGCATACCAAAGTGTTGGATCTTATTCCCAAACCCAGATGAAGTTAAGCAAATAAAACAAGATGATCAAACTTCTTAGTTGGTATATCTGGCTTGTATAGGAACAAGAAAGAGAGAGATTTTACTGGAGTGAAAGATCTTATCCACTAGTGCTAATTTTGCAGAACAACAACTAGACAAAAATCCATGTAAGATCTCTGCCAAAAGAGCGGAACTAACAAAGACAAAGATACCTTTCATACATATGGAAAATGAAGAAGAGAAAAATCAAATGTCCAGTAACCAGTCAGAAGCAAAGAAACTGGGAAATCCTTCAAAGGGAAACTAAGAAGACAAGAGTTTAATCCCAACGCATGCATGCACATAATAAGCACAAGGGCACTGAAAAACCGACTTTATATCTCCAACAGTGAGCTCTACGTCTGCTGAAGCTTGGAAATAAACATCCACCACTATGATCGATGACTCAGAGAAAATGCAGTGAAAGATTTACCAAGCGGGAAAAGAAGAGAGGAAAAGGTGTTTTTACAACCTGTAGGCTGTGGATAGTAAAGAAGAGGTTTTTCTCTCCACATTCAAGTCCTCTTTGGCTGCATACGGAAAGCCTGAGAGGTTTAAAGTGGCGCTTTCTGTATGCCCGATACCTCTGTACAGTTACCATCGGTTGTTTGCGGACCACAGAATATACAAAAACTCAAAAAAGTTAAAGCCCTTCCCCCGCTCTCTCTCTCTCTCTAAATTGTTAGTGTAACTTATTACATCGACGACTAAAAATTACTACAATTTGTCGAACTCCTGCTTAAAAATTTCCCTCATGTTATCTCTGCTACTCATATGGAGGCAGAGGCTTGTAAGGCTGGAGTTCTTCCGGCAATTCATCAATATTGGGATGCTTTCGACCTTGAGAGTGATTGATCACTCGTGGTGGTTGCGTTACAACAAAATGTGGAAGATCGATCTGACATAGGGCATATTATCGATGATTGTAAGTCATATTTGACATCTTTTCACTTTATTCAGATTAAGAATATTTTCCGTGAAGCTAATGATGTAGCGCATAGATTGGCGCATCTTGCTAGTCTTAATTATCTAGATGATATTTGGTTAGAGGATGCTCTTGTGATTATTCAAGGTGTACTCTACGAGGATTTATGTACTAATAATTCTAATTTTAATATAATAAGTCAAGTGTGGGGATGAACCTCTCAACTTGGCTGAATTCCAAACCCCTTAAACAAAAAAAACAAAAAAACTTGTACTACTAGACTGAATTATGTTAGGTATGGTTTTTTGTTTTTACACCTACTTTTTGGCGAATATTCCAAAACCAATCATTTCACTTTTCAGACTTTTTAAACTCATGTTTACCTAAATTACTATTTGGGTTAAAAGCAAGCAAAAAGGTGTGTTTTGCCTCTTTGACCCTTTTAGGGTTTCACATAACAAAGCATTGATGGAGACCTTGTATAGGGTTTCAGCGCTAACTCTAGTTCCTCCCTTGCATTAGGGTTTCAGCGCTAACTCTAGTTCCTCCCTTGCATTCTTGTTGATCTTGGTCTTGGAATTCCTTAGGAGATTGTTCTGATTTGGTGATGCGGTGCTCGGTCCTTTGAAGACTTATTTGAGGCATGTCTTTGATCTTTTCAAATCTCTCCTCTATGCTTTCATTGATTCCTCCTCTTATTGTTACTTGGTTAGTCGGGGAGGTTGTAGGTTATAACGTGCTTGTTGGGTTTCCGACTGGCTTTACTTCTATGTCAATAATTAATCTTTTTTTTTATTTTGAGTGAAACTGACAATTCTTATTAAACTTAAGGAGAACTCTCCTTTGTGATTACATTAGAAACAAAATAAGGAGGCACAACACCTCAAGAAGAAAATTGAAAACTAGAAAGAGCAAATCTAGCTAATTTGTGAGCCACAAAGTTGGCTTGACGGTAAGCATGAGTAAAATAGGAACCTGGCCTCTCATGGAGACTGAAGGTAATGTCATCATACACACGACCTAGAAAGGAAGTATGGGGAATGACTCTCTGCTTAGTTGCATTTGCAAGAGTTAGGGAATCTATCTCAAAAATTACCGGGGAGAGCCCATGCTCAATAGCATGTAAGATAGCGACTCTTCCCGCTATAGCTTCAACTTGTTCCGCTGATCCAACGTTTGAAACTGCTTGATATTGGCCTCTCAAGCATTGACCGGAAGTATCCCGGATAATTAATCCTATACCTCCACAACTTGTAGCAACATCAAACGCACCATCCAAATTTATCTTAACCCACCCCTCAGGAGGAGGTTTCCACCTTGCCTCCTTCAAAGGAGGATGCCAAGGTCATGCGTGCAGGTGATGTTGTTTTTGCTCTTAATGCAAGACTCTTTGATTATACTTTTCACAATAGACCTATGCCAATAATTAATCTAAAACAATTTTTATCTTTTCGATTGGTGTTTTTATTTAGGATACTACATATGGGACAAAAATGATTTTGTTATTTTTTTTCAAAGTGTAGTTTTAACTAGCAGATAGTTAAAGAGCAGATGTTGTAATCGAAAGTGACTGCTTAGAAGCAGTTAATGAAGTTTCCAGCCCTCAATATGAGTTACTAGCCAATGGAGGTTTAGTTGATGACATAAAACAAAGTTGGAGAAGGTTGCAAGGTGTGAAAATTCAACACACTCCTAGATCATGTAATGCGGTGGCTCACCGCCTAGCTGCTTTGGGTTTTGAAGCAGAGCTTATTTTTTTTCAAAGTGTAGTTTTAACTAGCAGATAGTTAAAGAGCAGATGTTGTAATCGAAAGTGACTGGTTAGAAGCAGTTAATGAAGTTTCCAGCCCTCAATATGAGTTACTAGCCAATGGAGGTTTAGTTGATGACATAAAACAAAGTTGGAGAAGGTTGCAAGGTGTGAAAATTCAACACACTCCTAGATCATGTAATGCGGTGGCTCACCGCCTAGCTGCTTTGGGTTTTGAAGCAGAGCAAGGTTTTGTTTGGTTTGGACAAGCACCCGAAGATATTCGAGATGTGCTTCTCCATGATTGTAATCAACTTAGTTGAGCTCTATTAATAAAGTTCTTTCATTGATTCAAAAAAAAAAAAACTAGCAGATAGTAATTTTTTTATACTATGATTTATTCATAACTATTTTGTTTTTTATTTAGATCATATTATGAGTTGATCAAGGACTTTGTATTTGAAAGTACCGAAAATCTATAATATATTATTGCAGTGTAAACTTGTATATAGTCCGACTCTAAATTGACTTATGATGTGACAATGAAAAAATAAAAATAAATAAAAATCTAATATTTACTGTTAGACTGTAAACTTATTAAACAATGAAAAAAAATTCAATCCGGCCCATATAAATTGATCAAGTGAAAGAATAATTTGTCATCTAAATTAAAAAAAAATAACAATTTTAAAACATGCAAATCCGGCCCATATAAATTGATCGAGTGGAAAAGTAGTTTGTCATTATATTTATTTAGAAAAAATAATTCTAAAACACGCACCAAATCTTTACGAGCCAGTAAATGACAAAGCTAAAAATCATTGTTGAGAACTAATTTTGTAGAAACATCATTCGCCAAATCATACAAACATAAGGATGATTGAATGCATGTCAATCCAAGGGATAAAATGAAGAGTAAAAACTCAAGTAACTCAAGTTGAAACTGCGCATCCCTCTTTATTTTATATTAGCATTGTAGTTGCATTATTCAAATCGCTCATTTTTATAAATCATTCTTTAAAGATGATCACCCTAGAAAAGTAACAAAAACGAAAATTATTTATTCATATAAATGCATTAAACAAATGAATTGTTGGTCATGAAAATGTTAGCTTTCACCAAAATTGTCCAATTGATTGATATTGTTGGATGAGTTAGCAATCTCCTATTTAAATAATTTGTTGCAATGATAATCCATATAATTTGATTTTAAAACGTATAGTTCTGATTGTAAAATTATATTGTTTTTTTTTTTTTTATCAAGAAGAACTTCATTAATAGACAAAGATTATTGTAAAATTATATTGTTAAATGTATACAAATAAGAGAGAATCTGAACCTAAATTTGTCATCTGACCTAGTCTTAATACATTTCCTTACCCTTTTTCACGACTTGGACAATTGGGGTAAACCCAACGGTGTGGCTATTTGGATATTAATTCCTCTTCCGACTCTTTCATAATCAAGTGAAATTTTGTGAGTTGCTTAAGATACATGATTAGACACTCAACCAAATATTGCAATTGAAAATCTTTTAGTCACTTGATATCATAAGACAGCTTTCAATAGAAATCGATTAAGTTGTCTGTCCCATGATTTTGCTTTGCCTTTATTTGGACTTTTGAGCTTTTGTTTCCACCAACTCAAGTTTGGCTAACAATTGAATCATGATGAATGCTTTTTAATTGCAAATGGGATACAAAAAACTGTACCACATATCTATTGGACAAATAACATCCTTCTTCCTCACATGTGAAGTCTACATGCTTTTTACATAAAAGCCTCTGTTACTTCTGTAGCAATCTACTGTGTAGGCAACTGCCTCAACTCCCATGACCTAACATTCTAACAATGGAATTTAAGTATTTTACAAGAAACATGTGAGTTTCTTTTCTTTGTCTGAAGGCATCACATTATTATTTTTGCTTTCATAAATTGAAATTTATGCAGTAGTATTATTTGCATGTAAATTATGCTCCATTAATTTAGTTTGAGGTCAATTAGATTGTACATTCGCAAAGCTTGTAAGAAATATATTTGAATTTTCTTAGAGCTTTTTTATCCAAAACATTTATAGCATTCACAAGTTATAAACTCTACCATAAACAACATGTATAATTTTCTAACCGAGGTTAATCTATAAACTGGGATCTTTGACCATTATCATAGGAAAATAGGGAAACCTACATTTTAAGGCACTTATCTTTCATTCCATTTATGAAAGTGTGACTTTTCTTGATGTGTAATGAAAGTCTATGAATCTGATGCTTTTAAAGTCAATCAACTATATCTTCTTCTAAATTAAGTAAAGTTAAGAAGTAAAACATGCTTTTCTCTCTGACTCTCTCACGAGAGGTTTCTCGCTCGCAGCTAACCAACCCTAGCGGCGGCGTTGTACCTATGATCGGACAGGCGGGGCATGCCCTCTTCTCTAGTCGTCTCTTGAGTGGCGGTGCTCGATTTCCCCATGACTCTTTTTCCTTCGCTTCTGGTTTTCTGGTGATGAAGACGAATTTTGATGGTGGATCCTCTGGCTCCATTGTTGGAGGCTCTAATCTCACTTTACCGTTTTATGGTGGCGGTGATGGTAGGCTTGATACTGATGGCGGTGGGTTGATTTCCCAATCGGCTATCAAGGTGGGTGTTGGTGGAATCAATATTGAAGGTTGAGACTTGGATCGTCGTGTTTTGTGGCGATTTTTGGAGGGTGGCCGATCTGCTATGGTCGGGACTTGTGGTGGCTGTCATGCTGCTGGTTATCCTGATATAAACCTGGCTGGCATCGACGACGGAGGTAAGGTCGGTGGCGGCGGTTCTGCGGGGGTTGAAGACGTGATGCTTGGTAGGGTTGTCACGGGCTGGAGAGTTTGGGCTTTGGGCCGCAGCCTGTGGTTTTGGGCCTTTTTAGTCTCTGGTTTTTTATTTTTTATTTTAAGTTCAGGCCTGCATTCTTTTTCACCAAAGGATGTTAGGTCTGTAGTCTTTTTCTTAGTAGGAAAGATCGACAAGATCCTAGTAGCCTCTTGTTAATTTTATTTATTTCTTGGGGTTATTTAGTTTCTTGTTTTTGCGTTTAATCAAAAAAGTCATTATTATACTGCTTGCTGAATTGTATAATGGATGACATTTTCAACTAAAAAAAAAACTATATCTTCTTCTATATTTTGTTTTCATGGAATGAGTTCTCCGGAGGAAATGAAGAAATTGGGGCATTTTCGATCAGATTTTCAAATATTGTGGGGAAGCTGACTAGTACAATTTCATATCGATCAATAGTTGTTTTTTTTTTCTTTTGCTCGAATTAAAGTCTTAAGGGAATTTTTATTTTTTGTAACAAAAGAAAATAAAGATTTATGGGGATGAGAGTTCGTCAAAATTGACACATCATAAAATCAGTACCTTTTTGCTGTAGAAGACGACATATTAGTTTAATAAAAAAAGTCATTATTATACTGCTTGCTGAATTGTATAATGGATGACATTTTCAACTAAAAAAAAAACCTATATCTTCTTCAATATTTTGTTTTCATGGAATGAGTTCTCCGGAGGAAATGAAGAAATTGGGGCATTTTCGATCAGATTTTCAAATATTGTGGGGAAGCTGACTAGTACAATTTCATATCGATCAATAGTTGTTTTTTTTTTCTTTTGCTCCAATTAAAGTCTTAAGGGAATTTTTATTTTTTGTAACAAAAGAAAATAAAGATTTATGGGGATGAGAGTTCGTCAAAATTGACACATCATAAAATCAGTACCTTTTTGCTGTAGAAGACGACATATTTCATTATATGTAAAGTTGTAGACTAAAAAGAGCACCAAGCGAAAAATGTAAAAGGTACAATTCAATCCCGACATGTAATAAGTGTACAAGTACGGCGATTAGAATGGCATTGGATATTATTGAATAGTCACAACACGTAAGTCGACCACAAAAACCGATCACTCGACCTATTGAAGCAGATGGTCAAACCCCCTACAACAACAAGATTTGGCAATATGCATGCATGAGCTCAACACAATAGGAAGGCAACAATTAATCCAGAGGCAAATTGACCCCAATTCTAAACCCTGAGCCAGAATCCCATATCTAGAACTTAAAGCGACCAAAATCAAACCGGGCCATAGAACCACCTTGAAGTAGTGTCGATATCGATGATCGCACCAAAATGAGTCGAGGACCAACCACCACTGAGAGCAGACCAAATTTAGGGTTGAAAATGTGTGTAAATATAACTCCTACATTAGAAAAATATAACTTTGCTTATGGATTTATAAGAATTTGGGCCACTTCATCCATTGTCAATTGATTTTAGATGTAAACCTCATATTACTTTATAATGGTATTAGAGTGGGTTACCCACGTGTTTGGTTTCAATGATGGTTACACGTGCTTACCGTCACCGAATATAACTTGTCCACGTGTGGGGGCATGTTGAGAATGTGTATAAATATCACTCCCAGATTAGAAAAATATAACTTTATTTATGAGTTTATAAGGGTTTGGGTCACTCAATTCATTGCCAATTAGTTCTTAAAGAGCATTTTTAGCAGACTCTCTATCTTAACTCTGTAGCTATTATGGAGAGCATGTTTAACTTTTTATCAATTTTAGTAGCTGCACCAGACTCCTAAGAGGATGTTTAGCAGACTCTGTATTTTGGCTCATTAGCTATTTTAGAGAGAATGTTAAGCATTTTATATATTTTAGCAGCTGCACCAGACTCTTAAGTGACTCTCTATTATAACTTTTAACTATCTCGCTCTTAAATATAGAGAGCGAGATGAGGCTCTCTATAATTTAAAATATTCCTTGTGAGTTATTTTATGTAATTATATATACATTTAATCTATTTAGTATTCATTTAAAAAATAATATAAATTACGTGTCAGCAGGTGGATATGTAATGGCCTTCTTAGTATGCGCTATTATCAATGGAATTACCATTATTTCAAAAAATATATATATATAAATTTAAAACTAGCTAAAATAGAGAGCATTGATGCATACTTATTTCTAAAGTGGCTAGGCAAAATGACTTTTTAGCTATTTTGACTAAAATTTGACTCAAATATGGCTAGTATTGCTAAAGATGCTCTTATCTATTTTAACTTTTAGCTATCTCGCTTTTAAATATAGTAATATATAGAGCAAAATGAAGCTCTCTATTATTATTATTATTATTATTATTGTTTTTTGAGTCAAACTCACAACCTCCCACTTATGAATGGGAGACTATGCCACTAGACCAAATGGTACTGGCCTTCATCTATTTTAGCTAAAATTTAACTAAAAAAATAATCATTATTGCTATTGATGCTCTAATCAAACCACCTGTCTCCAATCATACAAAACTTGTCTCCCCTTCCTCTTCTCTGGTCGGTCCCCTCATGCCTCAGTTACGGTACTTCTTGAAAGTATTGATTGAACACTAGACATCTCGTTTTGACTAGCTAAGCCAAAATGGGTACAATATGGTGCGGTGGCCATTGATCTCTTCAGTCTTCAACCGAAACTTCAAGGCCTATACAGACTTAGCAATAGGACACACTTCATTTTCAAAATGGTTGCAAAAGCTTATACGTAACAATCTACGAACACCCTTTCTAGGAAGACGGGCAAACATTTATTTCGTTTGCGATCTGTTTCCTACGTACATTAATAAGAAGATTTCAATTTGAACTCTTCGATTTTGACCTCCATCCAAGTTTGTTTTCTGCAGTAGGTTTGAACCAATTTATACTGCATCCTCATAG
This sequence comes from Rosa multiflora, assembly GCA_002564525.1. Taxonomy (NCBI): domain Eukaryota; kingdom Viridiplantae; phylum Streptophyta; class Magnoliopsida; order Rosales; family Rosaceae; genus Rosa; species Rosa multiflora. The sequence goes on along the minus strand of BDJD01000063.1, from coordinate 34,053 downwards.
ATAGGAAAAATTGGCAATCTAAGAGCTCCAATCATTAATGCGTTTCAATGATCAGAATCCATTCACCATTCATAGTCGACTAATAGAACATAATTACTAGTTAATCACACTATCTATATGGGTCCATGTTTGTTGGTGGATTTCAATTAGACAAAAACAAAATCCAACTACAAAAGTATGATAATGTGACAACGAAGTAAAGTGGAATAGGGTAAAACTGTTTGAGAAAAGATGTAGGTAGCCGGACAAGGATCTAGAGGATGATCATGTGGGGTTTCCACTACAGCTGAGGGAAAAAAAGTGGCATCAAAGCTAGCTTCCTTTTTATCATGAAAGCTAGTGTTTGTTAATTTCATGGACTATGTAGGTGGTGGGGGGCTACTAAAACTGCAGAGTAGATTCTCAATTTCTCTTCAAATCAAACGAGTCTCATTTTATCTGTAATCATATACTACTTAAACATGATGTTATTATGTAAAAATTTAAAACTTTAAATAGGTAGGCATCCCCACATGGAGTATGGACGGATGAAAATTCAAGAACCATTCGAAAGGGCACAAATCCTACATTTAAAAAGGTCAGATTGTCCAAAAATTAAATTAAAGACCATGTTTTATGCTGACTCTGTGATGTGAGCATATTATAATCGTCTATGTTTTATCCGTTTTAAGGATCATTCATGCAAACTATCATTATAAGATAAAACAAATAGATGAACACGATTTTTCAAATAAACATAAAACTACTAATACCAGTACTAATAATCCAGTGCTAAACGATCTTATATTCGGACATGATCGGACTTGCGCACATGAACACACGAAACAGACAAGAACCATTCAAAGTGCAGAAGTTCAAAATTTAAGATGCTGGGATGTCCATTCTTTAAGAAAATAAAAGACCAAATTGTTGGTCGATGATCTTGTAAATAATATTGCATTATACTCTTCTGGTTTTTATCCTTTTTCAGAATCATTCGTGCAAACATATTGTCGTAAAATTAAACAAATAGATGAACACAACGATTTTTCAAGTGGTGACTTCTGAAATAGTCAAGATCGAGTAACTTCTAATTTATGAGCTGGAACTCTATCCAGAAATACATATATATGCTCTCCCACATGCTACCTGCGACTAGGGGTTGTGTGGTTGTGATTTGATAGCAAGTTTCTGAGATATGTATCATTTCTCCATCAGTCCACACCATTTGTTTCAAAGTGCACCTTAGGATTCAACAAAATATTTCATTTTCTGTTGCTCAGACTTTTTGGAGTATAACCCTGCCATGTGCAGGATAGATTGAAGTCCCATCACTTGCTGATATCTGTGTGCCCCAGCCACAAAGAGGCTTGCCATCGATGTTATGTGGTTTTGCTAGGGCTGTCACTTAGTTTGGTAATTACCAAACCGACTGAATACCAACCGATATTTTAGGTTTGGTAAACTGACTTTTTGATAATTGAGACCGATAAAACAGAAATCGAAAATTACAGAAAAAATTGGTTTGGTTTTGGTAAATACCGAATCTACCGATTATCTAAATATTAGATTTATATCCTACAGTTTTCAATACACATACATGTATATTAAGAAATAACCATAAATTTTTTTATAATAGTATAAACATTACTACATATACTATATTAATAGTACATGTATTTTAAGTAACCTAGTCAAAGATGGTTAAATAACCTAGTTTTATTGAAAATTGCTAAAACTTGATGTCATATATACAAAATAAAGCTATAATTAATAGATGAATACAACGTTTATGACTATAAAATTCAAAAGGGTAAGGCTATTGCCACCCTACAATTTTCTTTGTTCACATTTTAATTTCAATTATTAGATTTACTTATCCAACCCATTTCTTTTTCCAGGAATATCCTCCATCATATGACATATCAAATTAAAAAAGAAATTTTGTTTAACGAAAATTTCTCAT
>BDJD01000063.1:0-12591 GCA_002564525.1 Rosa multiflora | reverse complement strand
ATTGAAAATTGCAAATGATGCATTGTATGATTGTACCAGCAGACTTAAAGTTCAGGAACAACCAGACTTATCCATGAAAACAACCTGATTAAAAAGTTACAAGAACACAAACAAGGCTCATTCAATGGAGTATGATAATAGAGAAGTAATCAAGAGAAACCACAGCAAGGAGCCCTTCAATGGATATTAGAGAGGTAATTAAGAGACACCACAGTGCATGGTGACTTACCAGACATCATCAGCATCCTTTGTTCGGCATATATTGACTGACTCTCTTTTGCAGGATTTCGTATTAGCTTTCTTCTTCCAGATGGCAATATCTCCTTTCTCGTACTTTTTCTCCCAACACAGACTTTCAGCTAGTTCTTCAATCTTCCTTTGCTCTGCCTGGACATCCTCCTTAGACCTCTTCCACGTTTTGTAGTAAGTCTTCCAATTTATTGGAGGTCCAGACAAGATCCAATATCCCCCAGGTCTAAGGACCCGATCAACTTCTTTTAGGTACATCCCATCTGAACACAAACATTAATGTATAAATAATAAACTTCCACCACTTTCAGAGACATTTGTTAGAGAAACAATTTGCAGACGCAAATCCAATCATACATATAAATACATGAATCAATGTTATCTCATAGACTGGTATACCTATACTAAGAATAAAATAAGAAACGCAGGAAAAGATAGTTAAAAACCCAACTACAATCAAAAGCCCACTAAGTCAACAGGGAATGATTGATTGAGGAATTCAATCAACCAAAAGAAATCTTTTCTTTTTATTGGTATTTAACCAAAAATAAACTTGGAAAAATGGAAATTTTAAAGGGTTTCCTCACTAGGCCAACAGTCATTTGTGTAAGATGCCACCAAATAATCAGCGTCAAAACTTAACAACATTTAATTTAAAACCTTGGGAAAAACATGAAGTTACGTTGCAAAATACACTTTGAAATGAAACTTTGCATATCAGTTAACGTTGATACAAATAGAATGCAAGTGTACATGCGTACCAAGCAACTCCAAAGTTATCTCAGTGGTTAATTTTGAGAGCTCAGACAAGTTCACAACAATTCATGTGACCGTATCATTTTGAGCATGGAAATAGATATGCATACGCTTTTCTATTTCCAGGGGTCTTAATGTCTTATATAATAGAGAAACTAAAGAATCAAGATGTGTGAGCTCAGTCTTATTGTTGGTTGCTCCAATATCTTACCATTTGCAGCCCATGGAATCAGACATCGAGAGCACTGAGACATATCAAAGGCCTTAGATGGGTATGGAAGACGTATTGATCCAAGAACACCAATAACTGCAGGCACACCTCGCTCCAATGCAAACTGAACTTGTGCTTCATGATTGTCCTTTGGTGCAAATGACATAGCTAATATATTTCTCTTCAGCAAGTATGCACCCCAGCTTGCAACCTGTGTCACAGTCGGTCTCATTAGGACAACCATGACTAAACAAAAGAACTTGCTGTGTGTGAACAACTACATAGAGAGCTCAGATACAAAATCTAGTTACATATGCATTATATCCACCGAGACATCAAACCACCTCACAAAATGAAAGTGCATTTGTGTTTGTAGATATGTGTAAGCAATATTACATCTACCTAACTATTGTGTTTTTGAAAGGAGCAGGGTCTTAAATAATATATGGAGGAGACTGAAGACAACATCCTTGGATGACTGAAGGAAGTTAAGGAACAACTAAACATAGATGATCAAATGCCCAAATGAAGGAATGAAACATGCACATGCAAAAAATAGTAGAACCTATTTAGTTTAGAAAACCAACATACCCCACATCCAGTATCCAATGCTGTTCTCACAGAGCCATCTGCAATTGGAATAACTGATGCAAGTTCATCAATATATGCATCAGCACCGTGAGGGAACATTGTTCCTCCACCTGGGAATTTAAAAACATTACCCTGAAACTCTACCCAGTTCTGAACAGCTTTCTCAACTGCCAGGTGTTTATAAGGGACATTAGCATAGTGGGCATAGTCACGGCTTTTAGGCCAGGGAAACGGAGTAATATACCCTTTGGGTGCTGGAATAAGACAGTGCAATTTTTCCTCTTCTGGGGGACAATGTCTTTCCCTGTATACCATATTTTCCCTTGGGAACTTCATTGCTCGGTCTTGCTCTTGGCAAGGAGTATAATCCCTGTACTGAGGATCACAAGGCTTGAACTCCTTGGCCTTTGGTTCAGAGCGTTCGATTATCTCCACGTCATTGTGATGCGTTTCAAAGTTCAAATTAGTACTAAAGACATTGCACTCAGTCTGCTTGGGTACTTCGAATGCTATCTTATCTGCTTTGCCCAAACCACTCTTTTGCCATGCTCCAAGAAGGTAGAAGAAACAGCACAGAGCAATCACAACAAATATAGACAATGTGCGTCTTGTTCTGTTTCCTGGAGGATTCTGCTTAGACCCCATAATATTGTTGAGAAAATTCCCTCAAACCTACACCAATAACAAGTAACTTAGAGGGATTATTGGAAGTATATCAGGTCTAATATAGTAGTTATTTAGCTACCCAAGAGTCTGATATAAATATTAAAAAGAAAAAAAAGAAAAAAAAAAGAGAGAGACAAATTGTCAGCCACTTCAGTAATGGTTACGAAGTATGGTATCCAGTCAAGTTGCAGTCTTTATCCTCAGACTTTTAATCCTAAATATCTTTTTCTTCTTTTTTGATCAAATAAATAACTCAAATGCTACAACTAGTATTTCGTGAGTCGAACTCACAAGTTCCCACTTATGAATATGAGACTATGCCACTAGACCAAACTCACCAAAGGGTACTGGGCAATCCTAAACATCTTAGCATAAAAACTAGTCTCTATGAAAATCTCAAAGGTTGTCAAATATTCACAAGCAATTCTATCGGACAAAAAAAAATTAAGGAGTTGGGATGAACAGTCAAAACCATTGTAGAAAATGAAAGCTTCAAAATAACACATGAGAAGCAAAATATAGGTTTCCAGAACATTTTTTTTATAAATATACACTGGGTCCCTTTCATCTTCCTGACAACAATCACATAAGCTTCCTTCTCTCTAAACCTTGGCATACAAAAGAAAGTCAAAGTTTAGACCTGAAAAACGATGGAGAAGCATAACTAAAGGAACAAAAAAAGCAGATAGCCTCCAGAGTGCTAAGCTTATAGAGCAAGACTTCCACTTGCACTTATAGCTCAGGAATTGAAAGCAGCAACTAGATTCACTTACAGAGAAGTCTGAACTCATAACATGATTGGATGAAGTGATGTAAGGAATAGGATGAAATCCAAATCAGTAATCTAGCTTGTAGATTTGCTGGCCAGTTGGCAGATTGGATCAAATCAAGTATTAATCTTTCCAATGGATTATTATTTTCTTTTTCAATTTGGAACCAACAATTACAACCTCAAGGCCAAAAATAGAAAGATTAATGATCACCCATGGCCTTAAACCCTGGATCATTAATGTCAAGTCCTTTCTCACCTAAAACGGAAAACTCTTGACATGAACCAAGATGTACACACAAAGAAATCCATGCCTAAATTGAAAACCTTTGAGCCCAGAAATACAAGAACAAATGAAACAAAGATCACTCTTTCCCACAAAACCCAAAAAGAAAAGCAATGCAAGCACGGATCTTGAGACACAGAACCCAATGGGAAAACAGAACACAGTATTTAAAGACAAGATGGAAAGAACATAACATATAGATGCATCAAGTTTTCAAACCTGAGATGGGTTAGAGAGCTCTTTGATGGGTTTGAGAGAGATGAGAGCCCAAGTGGGTCTAATGGAATTTGAAGCTCCCTACTATTTCACTCTACATCCCCCACAAGGCTAGTAGTGGCTAGAGAGAGAGTGAGAGTCAGAGAGAGAGAGAGAGAGAGAGAGAGAGTAAGGGGAGTGTGAGAGAGGTAGTGTTTGAGTAGGAGAGAATTTTGGGTTTATACACGTTGAGAGAGATACAGGGGAGAAGAATTTCAACTGTGGTCTGTGGGTGGACAGTGGACTTGCTTGGTTGGTTGAAAAAATCCGCCGACAGAGCAGTGACGCACTACACACCGGAGCATGCAATGACCTATTGCCTTCCAGGATTGAAGTGCTAAAAAGTTAATAATTAATAAAGGACAGATCTAAAACTCTAAAAGGGAGAAAAATAATAATATGAAGAAGAACGAGAAAGGTATCAATGAATTCGTTACCGCGTTCATGTTTGATTGACGTATAATTTGAACAAGAATCTCCAATTCAATATCTTGTTAAGGTGTCAAACTCATGGAGTTATGGTCAATCATAATTGGCTGATTTGGATAAAAAAAAAAAAAAGTGTCTTATCCTCTTCAAAAGAATTAGATTAAAATTGAATTAAATGAAGAGTTTGATTTTCTTCTCAATGTAACAAAAAAATCCACGTCAGTTAAAAAATTCTCTCAAAGATTAGAGTTTGTTGTACATCAGATACTATATAAGGTGAAATGCAAGTGGTATTAAAAAAGATAGTTCATCTAACATTATTAGTCAATTTAATGATAAAATATTACACATTACGACACATTTTATTGAAGATACAATAATAAAAATGTACACAATCTACAACGTAGAAATTAAATTGTAAGCCTAACTTTAAAAAAAAGTGTGCCTGGAAGAAGGCATAGCAACAAGTTCTTTGTTTGGAGTTTAGACTGAATACTATTGACCAAATGTGTGTCACTCAAGCGAAAAATGTCTTAACGAACAACTCTGGTAAGTATATCGGCTGAGGTGGAAGCATCCACCATGACCTGCGCAACGATCTCGCCAGTTTCCAGGACACAACCCGCCTAACTCCGAATGTGGATGAGAAACCGATATCTTCTCCATAAATTTGCATATAGCCTTTATGAACAGACTAGTTCAGTACTTAAAATCACTTGCGTCCTTTCTCAAAATTTAGAAAATCACCTTATTTAAGCTGTTAATTACAATTATAAGTAAAATTTCTCATTGGAGAGATCTCACTCATACATCGTCAGATGCTGGTAGATAAAACCAACCGACATGTACTTGAAAACATGTGGCCACATGACCTCCATAATTCCCATACATGAGATCTAACCCACCTCTGCGTAGAGTAATTGTCCATGTAATGTAATTAAGGTAGAACCAAGATATGACACCCGCCCTTCCTCTTTAATAATTTAAAGGATCCTAATTGAAATGGATATGAAATTAATGTAGCTGTTAGGGTCATGGTCATGCCATGAAATCATCCCATACAAATCCAAAGAAATAATAAATACTAGAACGTTGGCAGTTGGATCCATGCCCTTCACCGTCACTAAACCAGTACCGACACATTTGATACTAGTTTTCAGGTCTCTTTGGACCTAGGGTCGGGCAGCGTTTGCCGGTGGCCTTCTTTCTCCGATGCGGAAGACCGGGGCGTCGAACCAGTTTAGGAGATAGGCTGGTCACCGAATGGTGAAGACATAAGAGTTATAACAGGTTTGGTTTCAATTGGCAGAATGTACACGCGAAATAACTTCATATACTGAGTTTGCTATGATATGGTTTTGCTTTTGAGAAAATCTTTTACCAACTGGCTCTGGTCTACTGGTGTCTATTCTATTATTGAACATTTGAATGTCGCAAGTTCAAATCCAGCTCCGTATAAAAATAACAAACTAGGAGAAAGAAAAAAACCTATCATTTTCTTTCAATTGATTGAAAGAAAAGATGATAGTGACAAACGAAGTTGTGATAAGCATAGGTTACATGTTGCATCACATTTACAGTACATGAAAAGTACAGCAGAAGAATAAACTTTTCATTTCAGTGTATTGCTCCCAGCCCTCAGTCATTGGTATGCTCCATCTGATTGACACTCATGGATAAACAAACGGATCTAGAATACATTCAACTATTTGGATCTGAATGATGGAAAAAGACTAGCGGGGCTTGCCACTGTATTCTTACATCAAACAGTTAATCATATCTAATCAGACATCTTGATCTATATCCCGTTACAAATTTACAGTTTGTCATACATCTCCTAATGAATTACCTTACAGAGACAAAACATCACCTTGCCTGATAGAATATAGTCACTGCCTCAACATCGTTGTATCAAAATTCAATTGCCTTTGGTCTGTATGAAAAGTGGGGTCCAAAAGACATCAATTATAGTAGATTGAGACAAACAATAATTTCGAAACAAAATGAGCATACCAGGTGCAAGCTGGGAGTGAGAATTAATTATTTGATGGAAACAGGTAAACAATTTTAAATCATAAACAGAAACTTGTTCGAGACTTACCAGCCTTGAGTGAATGGAGATGTTGATCAGGACTCCTTTCTGCACCTTTGCTGGACTTCAATTTGCTAGACTCACCCTTTCTACTTTTCCTCGAGGAGCTCAAAGATCCTTCAACTGCACAAAATGAGAGTCAGCAAGAGAGAGTTGATTGCACAGAACTGATGGTCTCAGAAGAATTCACAACGTCCTTTGTTTCAAGAAAAGCTCACAATTTCACAAATTAAGACTTTGTTTCACTAAATGTTAACAGAAAGGGAAATTCTAGGACACCCTATTCACATGAATAGACGACATCATTTCCACCTTCGTACCTTGCCATTCCCATACTACTTTTGATTCACCTTTCACCAACTTTGGATAACGATCCACACGGGAATCTTCCTGAATCAACTCTTCTACCTGCCCATAACACAGATAAAGCATACTCAACTATATTGTCACTATTATTTTCCATAGGTAATAATTAAACCAATTAACTAACTTATGCCATGCAAACTGAACTTAATTCATGTTTTCAATATCACATTTCTTACTATGGACAATGATACTTCATAGCTTGATTACAACTTGTTAACGCAAGTAACCACAAGTATTACTTTACATATTAATATGGACGAATAGCACAAATGAATCGCATATTTACACCAAGTATATTGTAGGGCTTTACCTTGTAGAACTAGTAAGAACTGATTGTAACAAATGCACAAAATATATACATAAAGTTATCATCATTGGTCCAAGTGACCCGGCCAAACCTACCAAACCAAAACCCAGGACAAGCCAAAGGTCAATCCAATTGGACCTCAGCCAGGCCTGGTATTTTGTCTTTTCTACCTTTGGTTTTTGTTTTTGGGTATGTTTTTTTTTTCTTTTTTCTTTTCAAAAAGCAAAATGAAAGTTGTAAACATTAAAAGCTTTATTTCTTTTAGGAGAAAATAGTAAAGACATTATCAATCAAATGTCAAAACCTTTCAAATAAGTCTTATGCTTAAACGACAATTGGAGTGAAATTGAGAGCAATGAGATCAACTTCTCAAGCCATGAAAGTAAGCTGATACACAAGCCCAGAACGTAGCTGGAACAAACAACAATGATGTAGTTAAATACACTCATACTACTTTTCCGGGTTTCTTTGGTAAAAGAATACTGCTTCAAATACAGATAGTTTATAAATGAAATATTATGCATTGGTACATGATCAGTTGGACAAGGAAGTAACGATTGAAGTGATAAATCATAAATCAGAGCCAAACAGAGATTACAATACCTTTTTCCACAATACAGGGTTCTTCCTCTCTTTCAGGGAAAGAAGAGAATCACGCAATGCAGAAGCAACAACCCATGGTTCACATTTATCATTCTCTCTATTCATCAAGGCTTTCTCCTCGAGCTCTTCACAGATCTATGATGTAAATACAAGATACTGAAATGTCAACTCCAGTGTAACATTGATTTTAACACAAAATTTACAAGCATGTGTATCTGTTAATTTAGTTAAAATAGCAAAGATCTATGTTCTGCATCATTAAGCATCACTCTAGTCTATTATAGATTTAAGGTAATAATTTACATGAATGTGCATCGGTGTGTTGAGTTAATGTCACGTAGGTTACATTGTAAAATTTTCAAATTTAAGCAGAGTGAGCTTCTGATGTTTGTGGAAGTTCTAATCTTTCTCAAACGTTCACACACAAGCAAACATATAAATGTACAAGTATTATAAGTGTGCAAAAGGAGATACACCTCAGGATGTCTGACTACCTAGTATGAAAACCTTGTCTGCAGAAGTCCCTTACAATTAAAGGAAAGAGGGAAATGTATACCTGTTGGTAAAGCTCGTCAACTCTAGTCGATAGATACTGCCTTTGATGGAATTTCCGAAGTAACAACATCAATCCCAGAAGCTGGAGATCTCAATACAGTCAACAAGCTTCAATATGGTGATACTAAAACATAAGCATTAAAGGTTGCCTTTTAGAATGGAATACCGCTGCGCAAACTGGAAAAATAAGTAATGCATGCTCAGAGGTCCATTGACGGATGCGACAGGAAGATGGTTTGTAGCGTTCTGCTAGCATGTCAGGACACTTCAACTCTTTGACCCTACACACACAGAGAAAGTAAGCATAAAATAAGATAACCACAGCACATTTCAGAAACTGGACAAGCTTCCCTCTTAAAGGAATGACATACCCCAGAGAATTTGTCCTTCTGTCCAACATTCTATTAATCATCTCCATTGCCCTTTGTTTTGCATACATATAAATTGCATTGTCTGAGCCAACATGTTCCGCCAGCTCGTTCTTATCTAAGGTTATGTTATGAAAAATATTTCTAGTTTGATATTAGTCATTTGTCTTTTCTTTTATATCAGAAACTAAGTATAAAATAAGATAACCACAGCACATTCAGGAACTGGACAAGCTTCCCTCTTAATGGAATGACATACCCCAGAGAATTTGTCCTTCTGTCCAACATTCTATTAATCATCTCCATTGCCCTTTGTTTTGCATACATATAAATTGCATTGTCTGAGCCGAGAAAGTAAGCATAAAATAAGATAACCACAGCACATTTCAGAAACTGGACAAGCTTCCCTCTTAAAGGAATGACATACCCCAGAGAATTTGTCCTTCTGTCCAACATTCTATTAATCATCTCCATTGCCCTTTGTTTTGCATACATATAAATTGCATTGTCTGAGCCAACATGTTCCGCCAGCTCGTTCTTATCTAAGTCATTCCATATGTCATTCTGTTCAACCTGTCAGCGCCACACAAACAAAAAGCATTATCAATTGAATTCAACGTCAATCAAAAATATCCATACGGACATAATCTGATCAAATTTCTAAGATTTGAAAAGTAACTCACCCAAATTGTTCCAGTCCCATAGCACAAAAATTCAGCATACGCTTTACAAAGACGAATTTCTACCCTTTCCACCTGCATTACACAAATTGCAAATAAGAAACATATACATGCGTACATGAGTCTACGGATATATATAACACACTACACTCCTCAATAGCTTATTCAAAATTTTGTCCGAAATACAAAAACACTAGGATGATATTTTCAGGACCCACAAGTTTCGTAGCCGTGTCCTGAATAACTCCATCTTCTACGCATAACTTCCCATGCTTTTTATATCCTTGATCACATTCCAACTGGCCTTCCTGGCATCGTCCATGACTCGGACACGGCTCACAATAATCTGTAAACAATCGGTTCGAAAGTATTATCAGTACAAACAAATGCATCGCACCGAAAACTATTGCTCAACACTAGCATTGCTACACAATGCTGATGCAGCAGCCAACAGTTCAAACTACAGCAACTAGAGAATGAACAAAAACCAGAATTTTAGGGCATTGAACCAGGCCAGAGATGCATTACGGAATGAAAATTGCGCTGGAAACTGAGAAGAGAAGTAAAATTACCGGAGATGAAGTCGAGGGAGTCGTCGGGGCCATCGCAGAAGGGCTTAAATTGGGGGTTGAAGAAAGCGGAGTAGAAGAAATTGACGGTGAAAGCGACGGAGGTAGCGATGGCGAGGACTGCTATGAGCCTGAGAAACTCGTCCTTGGTGGGAAAGAGACTCGGGGGAGGTTCGAGGAGTAATGGAATCGAAGAAGGGGGAGAGTGAGGCCTGGGTTTGGGTTTAGGGCGCTTCTTTGGAGTCGAAGACATTTTGTTTCAGGTGTGTCAATGTTAGTATGTTACTGTAAATAAATCGGGAAAAGAAAAAGAGAGAGAGGCTGAAGGAGTTAAATGGATCGGGTGAACGATCAGCATGCGTTTAGCCTGTTAAAACAAGTTCACCCGTTGAGGTTGGCTAGTCAACATTATTCACTGTTTTTTTACCTTTCATTTCCATCATTTTTCTTAACCAGACAAATATTGTTCACAAAAAAAAAAAAATATATATATATATATATATATATATATCTTGGTGAATTTGTTGTGTGGTAAAATATATATATCTTAGTGAATTTGTTGTGTGGTGAAAGCAATATTATTTTAGTGAATTTGTTCATACACGTAAACAAATTCACTCAGGAATGTCTTGGTGGATATAAGTGTGTGTGTGTACACGTAGTCATTCACTTAAGAATGTTACTAGTTGGTACTATAGTTCACAGTTAAAATGACAAAGCACTAAAGTAACTCTGTTTTTTTTTTTTTAATCAATGAAAGAACTTTATTAATAGAGCTCAACTAAGTTGATTACAATCATGGAGAAGCACATCTCGAATATCTTCAGGTGCTTGTTCAAACCAAACAAAACCTTGCTCTGCTTCAAAACCCAAAGCAGCTAGGCGGTGAGCCACCCCATTACATGATCTAGGAGTGTGTTGAATTTTCACACCCTGCAACCTTCTCCAACTTTGTTTTATGTCATCAATTAAACCTCCATTGGCTAATAACTCATATTGAGGGCTGGAAACTTCATTAACTGCTTCTAAGCAGTCACTTTCGATTACAACATCATGTAACTGTAATGAGAAAAGAAGATCCATACATTTTCTAATAGCCAGCAGCTCACATTGCTTTGGTGAGGCCGCATGCGCAATGGGACGCCTGAAAGCAGCTTTGAATTGTCCTGCTGCATCTCGTATTACCCCACCAACACCACCATGATGTTGATTTGGTATAAAGGCTGCATCCACATTTAGCTTGAGTCTCCCTTCTTCTGCTGGTTTCCATTTGTGTCTTACTAGCTGTTTTGCTCTTGGTTCAAGCCCTCTGGCTTGTTGAAACTCATCCAGCCATGCGAAACTACCAAGTACCAGATTGTGAGCGGTTTGAACTTGACCATTCCATAAAGCATTGTTCCGGTTTTTCCATAATGCCCAATTGAGCATTAGTAACCTTGCAAACACTTCCGGTTTAAGTTCTAGTGCTCTTTCTAGCATCCACTCTTTGAAGTTGATTCTAGGGAGAAAGGTATGCTGCAGATTAAAAGGTGCTTGAGATAAGAGGTGTTGTGCATTAGGAACTTACAGAACACATGTGAAACATCCTCAATGTGGTGATGACATAGTAAGCATGTTCATAAAAGAACATCGTGAGATTTACTCACCTCAATATCCCGCTGCGTCTTCATACAGAACGAGATAGCTTACATAACACACTCTGTCAAGCACTTGATGAAAATAAGGTCAGGACTCAATACATCGAAAAACAAAGTGATTTAAAGTTCGAATCCTGCATTTGAACTAAAAACGGAAAGTTACGCCAATCGGGACGAATCTTCATCTGAGACCACCCAAGGTTGGCCTGGATCGGACTAGATAGCCGCTGAAAGCTAAAAACTTCAAATCGAAAATCGGAGCTCCACAGATCGAATCGATCTTCAAGACTGGTATGGTTGGAATCAGCAAGAGGAGAGCTTCAAAATCCTATTGGTTTCGAGCCTTATCATTGTTGGAATAGGCCAGAGCAACGTCAGTGGTTCGATGCCATTTTTGGCCCTCGATCTGTCGTGTACGGTGCGATTCGACAAAAACTAAACCGGTAGGGAGAACGACGAACAAGTCTAGGCTAGAGGCGTTGTCGGAGGACCTCGGACGGCGAAGATGGTCTTGGGTTGGGTCGGACGGGTTTGGGTCCGGTTGCCTGGATTCTAGAGAGAAAATAGGGTTTTTTATTTGGGAAACTTTCCAAAAATGGTATCTCTGATATTTTTTTTCCAAATTTTTTTCTATTTATAGGAAATTTTCTAAAATTGTATAAACTTTCGCTAACCATGACTTCTTCATACGATCTCTTATTTTCGCGTGCCACATGTCCACGAACTCGTCTTGACGCGCTCTATGATTCTATGGAGAAAATTTCCACAAAATCGTAACGAATAAAAAGTCAACTTTTGAGATCTCGAAAACGAAGAGTTTCGAGTAATAATTCGTCCGAAATAAATCTATTTCACAAATAACACAAAAACAAGGCACAAGAATAAGAATTTGTACAAATTGATCCTTTATTAATTTCGAAAAATTAATAACAAAAATCAAGGTCATTGCACAAGAATAATAATTTGTACAAACTGATCCTTTATTAATTTCGAAAAATTAATAACAAAAATTAAGGTCATTACACCAGAAACCTCAAAGGAAAACTCTAACATGTAAGGAGCAAAAACCTAAACGAAACCAAACGAGAACTAGCAGGTAAAGAGATAAGATCTTTGTGCTAGCTCCATGCAAGAACCACAAGTAGTGAAGGAAATAGCTCAAAGCTCTTTTGGGGGGGGGCGGGGGGGGGGGGGGTTGGTTT